>VDFB02001489.1:0-12632 GCA_007258455.2 Sequoia sempervirens | reverse complement strand
AAAGGTAGAATTAAATTGTTAAATAGCTATAGAATGATAATATTTATTATATTTAAATATTATACATATATAAAATATTATTAATTTTATTTATTTATTTCATTATTTCAAATTTAAACATTTTTTTTATACTACACGGGTGTGCCCCCTAACCGCGACCCAACAACCCTTACTTTAGGTATTGGGCGACTAGACTGGGTCGGGGGACACCCCTGTGGTATAAAAAAAAGAGTTTAAATTTGAAATAATGAAATAAATAAAATAAATAAATAATATTTTATATATGTATAATATTTAAATATAATAAATATTATCATTCTATAGCTATTTAACAATTTAATTCTACCTTTATATTTTAAAAAAGATAATTTCTTTATATTTATTTAAATATGTATTAATAGTTTTTCCTTATATTTATTTTAAAAATCACTCAATTTAAAAAAAAATGATATTCTACAACTTCAATAATAAATAATAATTTCAAAATTTTAAAGTAATTAAATTAACTATAAAATATTTTTTAATAAAATAAAATAATTCTTGAATAAAAAGAAATAACTCTTAAATAAATAATTTAAATAAAATAAAATAACTCTATAGCTATTTCAAATTTAAACATATTTAATTATAAAAAATATTCCTTTAAACTAGCTTAACTTACTATTTAAAATGTGAAGGTCCCAAAAAATACTTTTATATAATTAGAAATTAATTCATTTCCTCCTCATACATAAACTATGAAAAGATAAATAAATTCTTAAAGTTAATATTTACAATTAAATGGGTTCTTATATTGGGAGAATAGAAAAAAGGATTAATATATTTATATTAAATCTAAACATCTAGTAAATGGATTGTTCATAAGTACAAGGAAACTAGATTTTTATTTCAAAAATAATGTTGAATATATTCATTTTGTCTCTTAATTTTTTATTATTTTCAATTTTATGTCTAATTATTAACAATTTAGATATATTTTTAACTTAAATATAGACACTTATTATGTGAAAATTAAATTAAATTGAAAAATATTAAAGATCATTATGCAGATTAGGCATGACAAAGAGGTTCCGATATACTATAGTCAACCCTTATCTGCTCATTTGTATATAGAAGTGAAGGAAGTTGTAGATGTAGTTATGGAATATGAAGAATTTTTTTAACCTATTTGATTAGGTATATAGAAAGCAATTGTCTTTAGGATTAGTTATATTGTGTGTCAGTTGCTGCTTTGCTGACCCAGGGTATAGGAATGGACTTTGCCCCTAACCTCTTTGAGGTTAGATAAATTTAAGGCCGGAACGGGTAGTAGAGTTGACTTGGGCAGTGAGTTTGCTCCCAAATGGTCTTAGGTTCGACTTTGCTCCCCGGTTTAAGAGGTGGGACTTCTTGCAGGCGGCCTCACTCGCATAGTATAAAAAAAATAAAAATTGTCCTCTAGCTATTGCTATACAAAATTCATGAAG
This sequence comes from Sequoia sempervirens, assembly GCA_007258455.2. Taxonomy (NCBI): domain Eukaryota; kingdom Viridiplantae; phylum Streptophyta; class Pinopsida; order Cupressales; family Cupressaceae; genus Sequoia; species Sequoia sempervirens. The sequence goes on along the minus strand of VDFB02001489.1, from coordinate 11,166 downwards.
TAATGAACAATGGGGAACAATAAAGAACTTGGATGGTGGGATATGTAAATATTTAGTGAATTATTTTTTAAAGAAAAATGATGGAAGTATATATGCTTTTATAAAGATGATTAAAGAGAAGAAGAAAATCATTGACGGATGGCGCTGCGTGCTGGTGCGTGTGCGCGGGCTAGGGTTTCTCTGCCCTAGCTCTGCCTCGTGCTTCTGTTGGTCTGTGCTGGAGGTGAATCGGTGGGGGCTTTCTGGCGCGCGGGGGTTGTGGCTGGGGTGGCCACATTTCTTCTTTCTTTCGGTGCTTTCTGCAGCAGATTTCGTGCTCTTTCCTGTGCGTTATTTTGTTCTGCATGCTGTGATTGGCGGGTGGTCTGGTGTCTGTGGGTAGGATCCGGCTCTTTTTGGTGACTAAAACTTGGTGGAGGGAGGCTGGGGGTTTCTTTGTGCCCTTCATTGGCTGCTTCAAGCTATCGGCGGTTTTGGCCCCGAGCCTTGCATGGCTCCAAACGGGACTTCTCCTGGTGGCAAGGGGTTGTCTTTCAAGGATACGGTGGTGGGATGCAATCCATCGGTATCAGTGCACATGAATCCTTTTTTTGGAGAATCTGGATCTGGAATGGGAGAGTCTTCATATTTATCTGGAGGTTTTAGGCCCTCAAAGGTGAATGGGTGTCTTGCCAAGTGTGACAATAGGCCGGTTGTTGAGATCCAGCCTGAAGCTGTTGTGGATGATATTAACTACCTTTCAAATCATGCTCTGATTTGTAAGTTCCTCGGGATACGGGTATCTTTTCCTTTTTTGGAATCCTGGGCTCGGTGTACCTGGTCTCCAGAGGGGGATATGGATGTTATGTTGGTAGCCAACGGCTATTTTCAAGTGGTCTTCTCTTGCATGTCGGACAGGAATAAAGTTTTTGAAGGAGGGCCCTATTTCTACAATCAGGTGGGGCTCTTCATTAAGCCTTGGCATATGGGATTCAACCCTACAGAAGAGCTTCCCTCGCGGGTTCCGGTTTGGGTGAGATTACCATGGCTTCCTTTAGAATTCTGGAGGGAGGACATTTTTAGCTTAGTTGCAAGCTAGCTTGGAAAACCAGTTGGTCCTTCGAGACAAACTATGGAGAAGAAGGTAATTACCTATGCCCGATTATGTGTTGAAATTGATTTGAATAAGCCTTTGCCTCATTCTATAGAAATTCGGTTGGGATCAAGCTCATGGATTCAACAACTTGATTATGAAACACTACCATTCCGGTGCCGCTTGTGTCATGAATATGGGCATTTGCAGAGGATGTGCCCCAAATCTAAACCTGTTGAAGATTTAAAACTGGGGTCAGCTAGTGCACCTCCTAATCAAGATAAAGGGAAGGCCCCCATGGGGGAGGACAAGGAGGGTTTCATTCCTGTAAGAGCTCATAACAAGGGTCGAGGCCAAAAGTGGACCTTTAAAGATAGACAAGTAGATGAGGTTTTCAATAAGTTTGATGCCCTAGATGATCTGGAATAGTTCGATGGAACTATTGCTAATATGCCTTCTGGACAAGATCTCTTGGAGGTAGGGGAAACAGGTGGGGATGAGAACAACGTCATTCAGACCAATCCGCAGGAGGGAGTGACTGGGATTCAGATGGATAAAGACATTTCTGTGAGGCCGATGGGGGAGTTGGGAGCCAGTGGAGGCATGGAGTTGCAGGAGAGTTCTGCTCCTTTTTGTTCTAAGTCTTCTGCTAGGATAGATCGACAGGAGGAGAGCAAAAGTAAGGGATCCCCTTCTATTTTAGGTATTCATCAGAAGGCCATTAAAAAGGATGCTTCAGAGAAGTCTCTTAAGGTGGGAAGGAAGAAAGACCAGGAAAAGGTGAAGTTAGTAGGATAGACCTTAGTGGAGTCTGGTGCTGTGAAGACCATTGATTCCCACTTTCCTCTATCTCAGAAATGATTGTTCTCTCATGGAATGTAAGGGGGTTGAATAGCATCCCTAGACAAAAGGCTATTCGGGAATTGATTAAGTCTTATTCGCTTGAGGTGGTTTTTATTTAGGAAACTAAGTTATCTATTGATAGGATGCTTTCCACAGCTACTAAGATTTGGCCTAGAAGCCTCTGTCAATGCATTGGTGCTCAAGGATGTTCGGGAGGCTTGGCTCTGTTATGGGATCCTCGCAAGCTTGTCCCACTCTGGTGGATATCTAGTCGGTCTTCTATCTCCGTTGTGGCCACTTGTTGTGAAACCGGTGAGACTCTTCTCTTCACTAATGTTTATGCTCCTACTGACTTCATGGGAAAAGCTTTACTTTGGTCACATATAGGATGTGTTCGTTCTCTTGCTCCTTTGTTCCCCTGGATTATAGCAGGGGATTTTAATGCTGTTTTAAGTTTGGAAGAGAAGCGTGGAGGTAATCCTAGGCTTGATCCTTCTACGAGCCTTTTGCGAAGTAATATTGAAAGTTTGAAGGTTGTGGATATTACACCTTCCAATGGTTTGTTCACTTGGAATAATAGAAGATGTGGGGTAGAGGCGATAGCTGAAAGGTTAGACATGTTTCTTGTGTCCTGCTACTGGATGGCGGATTGTTGGAATACCAGATCGGAGATTTTGGACTGGAGAGGTTCTGATCACTGGCCAATTCTTTTGTTTGCCTCTAAGTTTCGAATGACAAAGAATCCTTCTTTCAAGTTTCAGCTTATGTGGTTGAGGATGCCTCTCTTCAGGATCATATGCTTGCTTGGTGGGGGGAAGGGAAGCCTGCTTATGGCACTGCTATGTTTTCCTTTGTTAAGCAATTACAGTTTGTTAAGTTTAAGCTGAAAAGGTGGAATAGGATGTTTTTTGGCAACCTCTTCGCAGCTAAGAGAGATGCCCAGCTAAGGGTGGACACTATTACTTGTCAAATCAGAGAGCAGGGTCTATCTGATGGGCTATTTAGAGAAGAAGCTATGGCGCTGAGAGATTTGGAAGAATGGGAGCTTCGCGAGGAGATCTATTGGAAACAAAAAGCTCGGATCGATTGGCTACAGGAAGGGGACAGAAACACTAAGTTCTTCCACAACACTGTAAAAGACAGAAGACAGAGGAGTGCTCTCAGTTCTCTCATGACAACAGATGGGAATTTGGTTTCCTCTCATTGGGAGATTTCCCTGGAGGCCACTCATTTTTTTGGCAGTCTATTTTCTGAGGATTCTGATCCTGCTAGGGCTGAGGAGGATTTGGTGCTGGAGTGCATTCCCCCCATTGTCACTCCTAAAATGAATGAGGCTCTCATTAAACCTGTCTCTCTTTCTGAGATAGAAGCTATGGTGTTTGGAATGAAGAAGGGTAAAGCCCCGGGACCCGATGGGTTTCCTATAGAGTTCTTCCAAGCCTTTTGGGACATTGTCAAGATGGACCTCTTTGAAGTGGTGCAAGAATCGTTTAACAATAAGCAAATGCTTAAGGCTCTGAATGCTACCTTCCTTGCCCTCATCCCAAAAAAGGAAGGTGCTAACTCTCTTAACTTCTTTAGACCTATTGCTTCGTGCAATGTCACGTACAAAATAATCACTAAAGTGATAGCTGAACGATTAAAGCCATGGCTCAGTAATCTGATCTCTGAGGAGCAAGGGGGATTTGTTACAGGAAGGCAGATTTTGGATGGGATTATTATAGCGGCTGAAGCTGTGCACTCTATGGCGGCCTCAAAGGAGAAATCCATGTTCATAAAGCTTGACATGGCCAAGGCTTATGATAGGGTCAAATGGAGCTTTTTGCAAAAAGTTCTCCAAGCTTTTGGTTTTGGGAGGGAGTGGATTAGTTGGGTTATGAGCTGCATTACCTCACCCTCTTTTGCTGTCCTGATCAATGGTGAACCTACCGATCTCTTCGGGGTGGCCAGAGGCCTTAGGCAAGGGGATCCTCTCTCCCCTTACCTTTTCATTTTGATGGCGGAGGGCTTGGGAAGGTTTCTCAAGTCTCAAGTTAGGCAGGGTCTGATTCAGGGTTGGAAGTGGGGGCATGGCATTCCTCCTTCTTCCCATCTCCAATTTGTGGATGATACGTCTTTGATGGGTGCAGCTAGAATTCAGGAGGCTATTAATTTCCGAAGGGCTTTGGATATTTATGTGAAAGCCTCAGGACAAAAGATTAATGAAGAAAAGTCTCACATCTTTTTCTTCAATACCCCTGCTCCCATTCAAGCTAGGATTGCTCGGATCTTGAGGTTTCAAATTGGAACTCTTCCTTTTGTGTATCTTGGAATCCCTCTTTCAGCGAAAGACTGTCAAGAGGTGTGTGGCAGGAAATTTTGGATAAATTTCGGAGCAAGGTGAGTCATTGGACCCACCGGTGGCTTTCAACTACTGGTAGGGTGACTCTTTTGAAGTCCGTTGTCTAGGCTCTTCCTATCTATAGGTGTCTTGTACAGACTGCCCCGGCTGGTTTCGTCAAGGACTTTGAATCCCTTTCCAGACAGTTTTTATGGACAGGTAATTTGCTTTCCTCCAAGTGGAGTCTGGTCAAATGGGATTGTGTTTGCAGATCAAAGCAGGATGGGGGCCTTGGTTTGCGGAAAACGAGCTTGATCAGTAGGGCTCTTGCTGCTAAGCTCTTTTGGAGATGGTGTACTAGCCAGGATCAAGGATGGGCTAAGATCCTTAATGTTAAGTATCTTGGAGGGGTGAATGGGAAAGATGTTCCAAGATACAACTTGACAGGAAGGGGATCCATGGTTTGGGATACTTTGAAGAAAGGAGAGCAACTTGTCAAGAAGGGTCTTTTCTGGATTTGTAATCGGGGATCAGATGCCTTGTTCTGGGAGGATTCTTGGGATGGATTCCCTCCTATCTTATCACAATACCCTCACTTGCAACCTCTTTGTGATATTTTTCTTGCAGCTGGCTAGAGTAAAGTTGAGGATTTTAAGGTGTCTTTAAGAGTGGGTCGTGGCGAGGGAGCTAGATGGAAAGAACCTTGTGAATGGCCTCCAGGGGGTACTGAGGGCGAGAGGGAGACTCTTGCTAGGATTCTTGTTGGTAGAACTTGTAACTCTTTGAGAGAACCTGATACCCTTGCTTGGGGACCTAATCCAAAAGGAAAGTTTTCAGTGGCATCTGGTTATCAAGAGTTGGAAAGATTAGCTTTTGATAGGACTGACAGTCCTTGGTGGAAGCAGGTTTGGAATAAGTCTGCTTGGCCTAAATGTAATTTTTTCTTGTGGCTTGTGGTGCAGAATAAATGCCTTACCTGGGAGAATCTTCAGAAGAGAGGCTTTCATGGGCCTTCTATCTGTATTTTATGTAATAAAAATGAGGAAAATAGCTCACATCTCTTTTTCCACTGCTCTTTCACCAGAGTTATTTGGCACTGGTGGTGGGAAGCTTGGGAGCATGCTTGTATTCATGCCAACTCTCTGGTTGAGTTCTGGAATAGTCTTGGTAGACCCCCTTCTAAGACCTCCTTTCTTGAGGTGGCTTGGGACATTGGTCCAGGATTTATTATCTGGCAGGTGTGGTTGGAAAGGAACCGCAGGATATTTCAGGATAAGTTGAGGATGGTGCAACAGGTGTGGTTGCAAGTGATAAATATGCTTCAGGAAACCCTGGCTGCGAAGTGTGATCTCTCTGAGGATATTGATCCTGGAGATGTGCGCGTGGTTCACAACTTGAATATTTCTGGTGCTGGTTGTAGTGGTGCCCTTTGTAAGAAGCAACAGGTTAGAAGTAAGCATGCTAAACGAAAGGTTTGTAGGGAGGGAAAGTGGTCTCTCCCTCCTTTGGGGACTCTTAAGATCAATACTGATGGGTCTTCCAGGGGAAACCCCGGGCATGCTGGGGTTGGAGGAATTGGCAGGGATTGCTCTGGTGAGGTTATCTTCTTCTTCTCCTACTATAAGGGGATACAGACCAACAACTACATGGAGGCGCTTGCTGTCCTCTTGGCTCTTGAAAGAGGATGTGCTCTGGGATGGAGTAAGATTATCTGTGAGTCTGATTCCCAGGTGGTGGTGGATATGTTGAATCTACAACGGATGGAGAATATGGATTGGCATCTGGCTGTGGTGGGCAGGAAAATTCTTAAGCTGAGTGCTTCTTTGGATGCAGTCTCTTTCTGCTATGTTCCTCGCGAGTGGAATAGGACTGCTGATTGCTTGGCTAAGTGGGCTTCAGATCGCGGGGAGGGATGGATGGCGGGAGATTGGGCCCATTTGCCTCCGGACTGTGTTCAGGATCTTGAGAGGCTTGCCAAGGAGGATATGGATGATTAGTTGTGCCCCTTCGGGGGCTTCCTTTTGTTAGTGCTGTTTTCTCTTCTGGGCTTGTGGCCCTTGCTTTTGTTCTTTGCTGGCTGATTCAATAAATTTTTACCCCTTTTTTATAAAAAAATAAATAAAGATGATTAAAGAAAAAGTGATAATGATAAGGGAGGATAAAGGTCAAATTAAAAAATATATAGTTTAAAAACATATAACATATTTTAATCACCACTGAAAACCTCTTTCATGTAATGTACAAATTGAGTGTCAAACCTTAAATTAAAAAGAAACAAAAAATGCAATTATCAAGTGTAAAACCTTAATTTCTTTTTTGTAAGGCAATTTAATCTAACAAGAATGAAAAGAAAAAAAGAGAAACTCCTACCTCCATAATCCTAGTGCCAAATCTTAAGTTTTATTTTCTTTTCTTTTTAAGAGCACAATTGGACAAGAGAGAAAAAGAAAAATATCTTATATCATTTATACTATATTATAATATAATATAATTTAACATAATATAATATAATATAATATAATATAATATAATATAATATAATATAATATAATATAATATAATATAATATAATATAATATAATATAATATAATATACAAATAAATAATATAATATAATATTTATATCTATATGTATATTAGATTATTTATTATATTTATATTATATTATATTATATACTATATATGAGATATCAAAAATAAATATGATATCTATATATATTATATACTATATTTTTAATAAAAAGAGGGGTGAAAATTTATTCCATCAAGAAAAAGACAATACAATCAATACAAGCCACTGCACTGAGGACCACTGGTAACACCCGCAAAGCCTAGATCAACCCTTGAAAAATCCCAACCAGGAGCCCCAAACCCAACCTAAAAACCTTGAAATCTTCCAACAAAAACTTCAACCTTTGAGAATAGTTTGAGGGAATTTGCTCCAAATCATCAATCTGCCAAGTGCCCCTATGCTCCAAAGCCCATTTCTCCAAAACAATCCGCAACCTTTTTCCATTCCCTAGGGATATAGACAAAAGCAATTGAATCCAAAAGGGCACCAATCCAGTGAATCTGGTGAATAACTAAATCCAACAACCAATTCACCCCATCCAAAGAACCCATATTCAACATAACCATCGCAATCTGTGAATCAGACTCACAAATGATTTTGTGCCAACCCATATCGCAACACTTTTCCAAAGAAAAAAGGATAGCCAAAGCCTTCATATAGTTATTACTTTTGTGCCATTAAAAGTTGGAAAAGATAAAGATGGGCGATCCCTCACTATCCTTGCCAACCTCACCTACACCAGCAAAACCAAGATTTCCCTTGGAAGAACCATCAATATTAATCTTCAAGACACCCACATGAGGTGGAAGCCATCTACCATCACACTAAATCTTTGAATTGGAGCATCACCTGTCAATGGAGAAAGGCCTCCCAAAACCTCCACTAGCCAAACCCAACTCATGCCACAACCCCCTCACCAACATACAAAGGGATAACCACCTCACAACTGGCTTGAATTATTTCTTGAATCATGCTCTGAGCCCTTTTCCAAACCTAATGAGCAGAAAAACTCACTCCATTGAAGATCCTAAGATTTCTTTCCAACCAAATCTGCCAAAGAATACAAGCAGGTTTGATACCCCAGTCCACCTGAAAACAAAAAGTCTTGGTTGAAGGCCTACCCAAGGTCCTCCAAAACTCCACAAAGGATGAAGCATGCACACATGACCGCCTCCAAGCCTCCCACCAACAATTCCAAATAGACCTAGAGTACCTACACATCTGAAGCAACAAATGCACCAAAATTTCGACATTGCTCCCACATAGAACACACTTAGAAGGCCCTTGAAAGCCCCTCTTCAGGAGATTATCCCAAGTGAGGCACCTGTTATGAGCTACAAACCAAGGAAAAAGTTGCATTTAGGCCATGCAAAATTATTCCACATAAACTTCCACCAAGGAACCTCCTCCCCACCATACTTCTACCTATCCAGAACCTAATACCCATCAACAATTGAGAAAACACCCTTGGGTCTCAGACCCCAAGACAAAACATCATCAGTCTGCAAGGAGCTATAAGACCTTCTAGCTGAAATTTGAGATAACTCAACCTGATCCTCCTCTGATCTCCATGGAGGCCAATCCCAAACATCCTTCCACTTGTTGACTTCCACCTCACCAAGGCTCTTAGCAACTTTAAAGTTCTCTACCCGAGTCCAACTAGCCTTAACAAAGACATTACAAATATTCTATAGATGTGGATGAGAAGTCATGATTGGGGGATGACCATCCCAAAAGTCAAACCAAAAGCGATCCTCTGCCCCTCTATTACAAATCCAAAACAATCCCTGTTGCACAAGACTAGCTCCCCTTTTAAGAGTGTCCCAAATCATAGAACCTTTACCCTCCAAAGAGATTCTAGGAATCTATTTCACATCAATCCCCTGCAAATATTTGCAGCTAGGATCCTGGCCCAAGCTTGGTCCTGGTTAATACACCATCTCCAATATAATTTCATCACCAAAGTCTGTCCAGTGAGAACTACATTCCGCAATCCAAGCCCACCAAACTGCTTTGGTCTACATACATTCTTCCAATTCACCAAGCTCCAATTAGAGGAAGCAAGATTACCAACCCAAAGAAATTGTCTAGATAATACATCCAACTCCTTAATTAAGTTAACATGAGCAAGCTGAACCATACACCTATAGATTGGGAGAGCTTGGACCACAAATTTTAAAATAAGAACTCTTCTAATAGAGTGTTGGAAAAATGTGTCTCAACCTTGCAAATAGATAAAGTATTGTTGATACGTTAGCACGGGGAAGTGTAGGGGGTACCCCCCTATGGGGATATGAGGGGGCTTGTCCCCCCTGATGGGGATTTAGGGGAAATGCCCCCGAAAGCCACACTTTATGTATATTTTATTATTGTAAATCTAGACCATTCATCTTTAGGTTTCATATCTAACGGTCAATATTTTGTTGGCTTGAATTTCCCTTGAAGGAAATTCTATTTTATGAGGGCGTTGTATTATGGTTGTGTATTGTGATGTATTTTGAGATTCTAATAGCAGTTGTGTTGCCTCTGGATCTCTGGTTGGTGATACTCTTGTGAGAAGCTTTCTCCACAAGTGTATTGTAATCTTTTTAATTTCTAAATAATATATTGGGTGACTTTTGGAGTGTGGGGTTCTTCTCCCAAAAGGTTTTTCCACACGTAAATCACTATGTTGTGGTATGCTTGATATTTATGTTTATTTTTGTTTAAGTTTCTATAACTGTTAAAGATCTGTAAAAGTTTTACATTATATTCTCCTCTCAAGATTAGTGTAGGAAGTTGTTCTGCTACCTTAGCTTCCTTGCACATAGGACAACCATCTATGTGTCTAATGACTAACCTACTCATAAAATATATCCAACACATTCGTCCAAGTTCCTCTAGGTAAAGGATCAATAGAGAGAGGGATACCCAAGTACACAAAAGGAAAAGAACCAATCTAAAATCTTAATATTTTCACTACCCTTGTTTGAATATGCAACAAAGTATTAAAGAAAAAAATGGAAGACTTATCTTCATTAATTTTCTAACTAGAAGCTGCTAGATAAATATCCAAAGCATGCTTGATGTTGGTTGCTTCACCAATTGTGGCAACACCCATCAAATCTGTATCATCCAAAAATTGTAAGTGAGATTGGGGGCCCAAACCATTTCCCCAATTCCATCCTTGAATAAGAACCTACCTCACATGGGTTTGCAGGAGTCTCCCTAGTCCTTCAACCATAATAATGAAAAGATAAGGAGACAAGGGTTCACCCTGCCTAAGACCTCTAGAGGCACCAAAAAGAGAAGAAGGTTCCCCATTAATCAACACTAAATAGGAAGGTGCCACCACACAACTCATCACCCATTCAATCCATCCTACCCCAAAGCCAAAGGCAGAAAGCATCTTGCAAAGAAAGTCCCATTTAACTCGATCATAAGCTTTGGTCATATCAAATTTAATGAACATAGTCTTTCCCTTGGATTTTTCCATAGAATGAATAGCTTCAGCAACAATAACCACACCATCATATATTTTCCTCCCAAAAACAAAACCACCCTGCTCCTAAAAAATGATCTTACCTAGCCATGACTTAAGTCTTTCCACCATAAGTTTAGAAATAATCTTATAAACCACATTACATAGAGCAATTGGTTTGAAATTTTCAAGAGAATTAGCTACCCCATGCTTAGGGATAAGCACAATGAAGGTTGAATTCAAAGCTCTCAACATCTTCTTACTACATTGGGATTACTACACCACAACTAGCAAGTCAAATTTAATAATCTCCCAGAACTCCTGAAAAAATTCAATCAAAAAACCATCTAGACCAGGGGCCTTTCCTTTTTTCATTTTGAAAACAATCTCTTCCACCTCCTCCAACAGGATAGGATTAAGCAACATATCATTAGTATTAGGGGAAATAGTGGATGGAATACAATTGAGGATAAGGTTTTCCTCCTCATTCGCCACAGGCATATCCTCCTTGAATAGGGAGGAGTAAAATTGCATAACTTCCTACAAATATCCTTGAAGGAAGATAATTTCTACTCCCAGGAGGACACTAGAGAGGAAATAAAATTACCATATGTGACCAATGACATAGTATAGGTTAACTACACTTGATCAATACAAATTTGAAGCATATTTAAACCACTAAGCATCAATCCCAATAAGATATTTAATGTAAATAAAAATGAAGAAGCCATTAAAACTAACATTCTAAAACATGAAATCTTGAAAAAAATCTATTCTAAACCATTGAATCTTATCCTATTGGGGGAGTGGTGTCGCATTGATGTGGAATGGTGACCCTTTCCCAATCCCTTGGATAATGAGCTTGTTTCAATCAGTTTTATTGAAGAAAACTGATGAAA
>VDFB02001488.1:0-50869 GCA_007258455.2 Sequoia sempervirens | reverse complement strand
TCACTGAAGGCACTTTTTTTCTTGGATGTTTCTTTCTAAGATGACCATGATTTTCCTAACAAGTGGTATCAGAGCCTTCTTCTAGGATTTTCTTATGCTTTTATGTGTAGGATTGTGAGTTGCATGTACTTGCATGTGTGTTGCATGTACTTGCATGGAATTTCATGTGGCTTGCATGTGCTTGCATGAAAGAATTCTTAATTTTTCTCAGTTATGTGGATTCCTTCTATGAATATTTCTTATCTTGGAAAGCTTAGAGAGATTTGAAGGAGTCAACTAATGATTAATCCTTTGGTGAGTAAAAGTCCTTACTCGTTTGAGACAACACACAGTGTGAAAGAAATTGAAGATGGAGAAACTAGAGTTGATCATATTGTAATGATGTGGTTTGAGGCTCTTGGTTGGCAATGAATGATCCTGAGGCAAGGGGTGTGATTTTATGCTTATGGTTGTGTTGAAAAAAGTGTGGTTCATACTGGGTGTCTATGTGAGAGGCTCCCTGATGGTATGGAGATGCTTGGGTTATTATTCAGCCATGGAGTATTGATCTTGTGCTAGGTGCTTTGTCCTGGTACTCAAGGCATTGTTCTCTATTACACTAATTGCATGGAGGCTATGAAGTTGATCTTTGGGTGGTTTGAAAACTTTTGAATATCTTGGCTCTCTTGTATGCATGTCCGTGCTAGTGGTTCGAATTGGTCTGAAATGGGCCTAGAGTTCTTGTACTACTTGTTACTTTTAAGGATGCCTTGTACTTGCATGGTTTAGATTCATGTTCTTTGGTTCTAGAGGTTTTATAGGTTTTCCTAAAAAGTCTATGGTGATGCATATTCATGTTATTCCATTGTTTTTGTTAACCATGATGGTTATGTGCAAAATTTTGAGTCGTCTAGATATGTAGTGGATATGGGTGTGCATGGGTGTTTTATAAACACAGTGATTTTGTAGGTTTTACACGGTCAAGAAAAACTTACAGATTTTTTTGGTCTTGCTTAATGGATTCCCTTGACTATGTTGCTCATTGTGGATGTGATTAGTGAATTGGATCTAAGTTTGATTTGGTGTTTGAGTCAAGTTTTCTATGTTGCTATTCTCCTTGAGGTCTCAATTTTGCATTTTCTAGTGTGATGATGGATTTGCATGCTTCATTGATTGAATCTATGAGTTGAGAAATGTTGTGGGTTGTCTTTACCTACATGTTTGTTGTGGGAGAAATCAGAAGTGGATTGTCAATATCCATGAGGTTTGATTTTGTGTTGGTGTAGATCTGTTAGTTGACCTTGTCTCTAGTCACTTGTGCATTATGTGGTTGCTTCTGGATGAGAGGAAGGATGGAGTTGAGTACCTAAATAGTCTACTATGGGTACCTATAGCGTGTGTATCATGATGTCATGGATAGCTTGGGTACACTGGTTTGTGTAAGATTTTGATAGTGATGGTGTTGTTTGCTTGGTATTATTATTAGATGGACATGTTATTGAGTGGAATTGGAGGTGTTTTAGATTAGCATATGTTTGGTCATAATTCTTGGAGAGATAAGGTGTCACGGTTTAGTGGGAGCTTTAGTAGTGACTGAGGGTTCATCACTTGGTGGTGAATGATCTTCTTTAGTGTTGCAGATGTTACTAGGAGGGACTCTTAGATCATGTTGCTGCAGAAGGGTTCTTTCACATTTGCATGGACATTATTTGAGGATGTGTAACATCTTGGAACCATGGAGGACGCTTGGAGTCTTTGGCTAAGGTGTTGGTGGTGCTTGAAAGGTGATGTTGGTTTAGAGTTGTTTCATGTCATTTTATACTCTTGCTTGTGCATTAGAGTTTTGGCATGAGGAATTTCTCTTGAGACCATGGTAAGGTCACTTGGACCATGGTATCTCGTAAATGGGTATGGTAAGAACATGATGATAAGTTCTTGATTTAGTTGATTGGAGCTTTGACAATGGTTTGGAGATTCTTTGTGTGCTGGGTACATTGATCATATGTTTGAGAACTTCATGATGTTGCAGTGATGCAGTTGTAGTTTAGCATGAGATGATCAGTTGCAGATGCTCATTGATACATGGAGAATAAGGAGAGGATGTATTTCTCTTATGAGAGAGGTGTTGTTGATGGTTACTCCTAATGAAGATTTCAGCAGAAATTTCGAGGAGCTTACACATTGGTTGGACATGAGTTGAATAGAGACAAATGAGGAGATAGCTCTTGGATGAGTCATGATGACTTGGTTACCCTGGAGGAGTATTCTCTTTCCCCACTCTTGGTCTACTCATAAGTTAATTATTTGAGAGGTATTCACCCATTATATCTTTCATTTTTGTTTTATGCTTTCTTTCATGAAATGGATTTTGAACTAGTGTTTAATGGTTTTGGAGGATTCATAGTGAAAGATGGACAACACCATTATCTCCTTATGCATTGTGATTACATTCATTTATTTTTAGTTTAGGAGATGCATTGGGCGTATTTCCTGAAATGGGAAATGGAGTAGTTTGATCTTCTTTGAGAGGCTTACATCCATATTGATTTTTGGATATATATGTTGTGTTTGATCTTGGAGATTGAATGGTTGGGTGTTTTTATGTTGTTCTCTTTGGGGTATTATGAAGGATATCATACTTGAATCAACTTTAATTTAGAGGTGTATGTAGGAGGATGTTCTATAGGTACATGATGTGCAATTTTTATCTCTTAGGTCCTGGTTATCTTCCTAGAGGTTTTTTTAATTTTTACATCGGTTTGAGATTTAGTTGGAGCTATTGTTTTCACTCAAGTTCTTGGGTGGTAACTTGGAGGTTCTTTATCTCTTTCTTGTGTTGGGTGTGAAGAACTTGGGAATTGTTGTGAAGAATAGTGGTCAGAATTGTTCTTATAGGTTATTAATTTGTAGGCTGTGCATATCATTGTGGATGTTTCTTTGGGGTTACATTTTCTATGTGCTATCATTGGTAGAATTTATATGCTTTTGATCTTTAAGATTTGGCATTACCCATGCAATGGGAGTTCCTGAATGTGTTTTATCTTCTTTGACTGGTTGGAACATAGAATTTTCTTTTGTAGTCAATGGATTTGATATGTAGGTGGCATGAGTTTATTGATGTGGATACCTTGAAGGCATGAGAGATTGGATGGTTAGCATGTACCGTGGGTACTATTTTTGGTCACGTGGGTTGATCAGTTGGAAGGGAGCAATCGGTTTTCTGGTTGTTGTTCTAGCTAATGTTATATCTTATTTTTGGAGAATGGCTTCATGATTGTGTTATGTTTGGGGCTTTGAAGTTGGTGCTTCTGTACAAGCTGTGAGCACAATGGAGTGCTGAAAGTGAGCTATAATCATTGGATAAGTTGGGCTTGGAGATGGTTTTCTTTTAGACTAGTGCATATACACTATGGCATGTTTCTTTCCTTTGGAGGATGGCTAGAATAGTTGTCGGAGATGGTGAACATTTTGAATGTTGTTGCGTATGTCTTGGATATAGGGACTTTGATATTTGATTGGGAGAATCCAATAAGTTATTTTTCAAGTGGGAGAATGTTGGGATTTGTGCCTCAAATTATTGGCTTGTTACACTCCTTGAAGCCTTGTTTCTATCTCTTCTCGACCTGACCTACTCATATAACTAGGACCTTGTTCTCTATTCCAATGATGGTCCGATGAGTCTCCACTTAGTTGATCATCTTCGAGACATGGCTTGGTCAACGAGACTCTAAAGATTGTCCCTACAATGACCTAATTGTTTGATGTTGGCGACTTGGTCTATCGGTGTGACACCTTACTATTGGGAGGACCCTAGCGGTAGTTTGAACGACAAACCAATGATCATGGTGGGACCCAAGCCGATGGTGTAAAGGGAAGTGTCATCGACAAGACTTTGTCCCATTGCCAAGACTTTGGCTTGAGTTCCCTCGATGGTGTGATACCTAATGGTTGTTGACTGGTAGTGACATGGTGACAATCTAATAGGTGGAGAGCGGTAGTTGGAGCTGACTTTGCTATGGGACCACATGGACTAGTGTAACCTTCATTGGTATGACATTTGTATATCGGTTGGAGTTAGTTTAGTGTCTCCCCGATGGGCCGATGGTAAGGTTGATCACTAAGATGTAGCTTTATCATTGGGACTTGAAAGATGGTCTCACCAATAGACCAATACATGGTTGACTTAGTAGCCTATGAAGGATGTCTCAGTGGGACCTGATGTATGCTAAGGTGGAAAATGTTGAATGACTAGAAACTATTGATGGTTGGATCAATGATTGGAAATTGGTTGGTTTTCCTAGTCGTCCTGGAATCGTTGGATAGAATGAATGGTATAAACATTGAATGTTCTATTGTGAACCCTGATGTTGATTGATTGGCTGAGAGGTGAGGTAGCTAAGTGAAGAATGTGAACCTAAGAAGCCAAAGGGATGGGCTGGACAAGACACTGTCTAGGAGAGGGTTGATAGGTAGAGGAGATGAATCTTCACTATATGTTGTGTGAGGGTATTGTAACAATGTGAGGATTTTGAATGGTTGTTATCTGTATTCTCTAGATGGACAAGATGTAAACTCCTATAAAGGTTGTAAGCCTCAATTGTATTGTAACTCTTTTGTTACTGAATGATACAATGGTTAGATCTTTTGGAGTGTGGGTTTTTTTACCCATAAGGGTTTTCCCCATGTATATCTTGTTGAAACACAATGATCTACTGAGAGGGGGGTGAATCAGTGGATATTTAAACTTTCAATTCTTAAAACCTTTTTTTTATTCAACCTTAAGCTCAAATTTACATATTGAAACACTAATAGATATAATAACCATAGGCACAAAAGAGATCAACGCATAACACAGTATGTATGTGGAAAAATCAAGATGGGAAAAACCACGATGACAATTTTTGCTAGGATCTACTGTCCTAATCCAGCCTCAGAAGCATCAAAGTTCAGTTACAATATTTAGGGCTACAAACCAAGGAATAAAAAACTCCATGTTTAAAAGCTACAACTTCAAGGATGCTACAACACCCTTAACTAAGCTGCAACTCATTATTAATGGAGGTTGCAACCTCTTACAAATATTTTCAATCAATTATGTATATCATGGTTCTACTTAACCTATGATGCATCAATTCAACACATTATAATTTTCTCTCTACTCACTCTCACACTACTATAATCATATTCTTGTATTTTTATTATTCTTCTTCTCTATTATAATTCTCTTTCACTTCTTCTTTTTCATTTAAGCACACATGGAAACTCAATTTTCTAACCCATGCCTTTGTATATTTCATACGAGTCAAACCCCCTATTAGGGTTTCTCACTTGCAACCAACATAAGAAAATGTTAGATCATTGAGCTGCCCACATACTATTATGTCCACTAATGATGAAATCCAATCATATTTTCCATATCTCACATCAGGCTACACACCAATCATCAGGTTGCACACCAATCAATCCTTGTTATCAAGAATTTGCGAAATTTAGCTCTCTTTTCGACCCCAAAGACCAATATGAATTTAATTTCCTCTTTTTTTCATTTTACTAGATTTTATTTGATCGAACATGTCACATTTTTAGCACCCTCATCTTCATTAAATGTTCAATTGTCGCTTTTAGTTAGGGCTTTATCATATTCTCTATTCAAGCATGTTGGTCACCAATTTGAAACCCCTATCCACATAGGCCAAACTACTTGTAAAACCTTCAAGGTGAACACTAGATAGTGATCATCTTATGGACCAATCAAAAGATAGAAACACAACCAAGACATCCACAAGATCATTATATTCTCAACACAGCTCGGACAACATTATTTGTAGGGTTTATCAAATCAGAGCCCTCTAAACAAAATTGTCATAAAGAAGATATCACTTCTAGACTACCAAACCAAGAAAATTTTTAGTTGAGGGAACATAAAAATATTACAAACCTAATTCCAAAACCATAAATCAAAATATGTAAATGCGGAGTAATGTGGAGCAAAATACATTTTCTCTGTCACCACCAATTGTATAGATAAAGCAGTTTTCACTCTGGTGAACATAACTCACTCAAATCCCCATACTAGATGCTCCAACTTGGAACATACCATCTTTAGAAATGCCTCTAAGTAACTCCCAATCTACGAAAAAAGATATTCAATATGTAAGAAATGCAGAGCAAGCTACTAGATGATTCTTACCGGAGGCTCAAAATTCAAACATAGCATACTAGAGGCTCACTCAAATATTCATACTGGAGGACCAAACCATGATAACTCTTGATGGAACATAGATGACTCCATTATAGAGATTCTTCCATATCCGTAAGACTTGAAGAAAATTAGTGAAGGACTATGGAGCATATACAATTCTCCCATTCCACAGATAACCAACTCTATCATATTAGTTCACAAACTAGTGAGATCAACTTTCACTCTTCATCAAACTAGTAGCTATAATCTAAGATATATCACCCATGGATGTCCTTCAACAACCACTACAAATCTGCATATGCATAGGAAGAACATAGTAGAAATGTAGAGCACACACCAGCATACATTCTGAATACATACTTGAGCATATTTTGAACCTACAATCACTTGTGTCCTTTCACTGCAACAACCTATATTGTGTTGACATAAATTAAAACACCAATTAGACACATATTTACAACATATCTAAGTGTCCATTTATGTTTGTCTTTCATTTTGGTTGATTCTGCAAGTTTGAATTTGTGCATAGTGTTGAATTCAGTTAGTTATGCATGTGCTTTTCTCAAAAGGGTCAATGTGGGAAATCATTTGTGCCTGTTTCCAATTTATGGCATAGTAGTTGTGTCCTTGAGGCTATTTGAATGAAATAAAATTATCGAAGGCACTGTTATTCTTGGATGTTTCTTTTTGATATGACCATGAATTTCCTAACTTAATCGAGTGAAGGTAAAGGAGTCTAAGTAGTATAAGACTGCATTCACTACTCCATGGGGCACCTATGTATATATGAGGATGCCATTTGGTTTGACGAATGCACGTTCCACCTTTTAGAGGGCTATGGATGTAGCCTTCTCTTATTTTATTGATTTATTCATTGCTATATAACAAGATGACTTGACTGCCTACTCCAAAAAGGAGGAAGATCATTGTATGCATTTGGAAAAGGTATTTTTTCAAGTCTCTAGAGTATGGGATATCTTTGAATCTAAAGAAATGTTCCTTTGGGGTCATTGAGGGAAAATTGTTGAGGCACATTGTGTCAAAAGACAGAGTAAGGATTGACCTTGGAAGGGTAGGAGCCATAGATAAGATCCCTTAGCCAAAGAATGTCAAGTGCATTCATTCGTTCTTTGGACAGATCAATTTCTTGAGGAGGTTTATGACTAACTTTGTAGAAATAACAAGACCCATTTCCAAGATGTTGAAGAAGGGAGAAAATGTCCTATGGAGTGAAGATGATAGTTAGGAATTCAAGAAAATTCAACAAGATATTTAGGAGGCTCTAGTTTTAGTCTCCTAACTTTTCTAAGCCAATGCACATTTTATCTTTTTCTTCCTTCCATACTGTTGTTGTTGTTTTATTATAGAAAAATGAAGAGGGATTTGAACAACCCATTGCATTCTTTAGCAAATCTTTGTAGGCCATAGAGCTTAATTATGATATGATTGAAAAACAAGGATATGCTCTGGTTAAGGCTGTAAATTTTTTTTAGGACTTATTTAGTGGGAGCTACTATCATTGCTTTTGGACCTAGTGTTGTTGTGAAATATATCTTCACACAAAAATAAACCATAGGAAGAAGGTGTAGATGGATCAACATGATCCAAGAATTTAACATTGATGTCAAAATTACAAAATTAGTATGAGGGCAGGGCCTAGCTAAATTGATGGCAAAAACTAATTTGGAAGCTAACCAGATAAATCAAATAGAGATAGTTGATGTTACACCTATCTGTGATATGCAAACATGTGGATGGTATAGAAGGATTGTCCAATATTTATAGACTTTTCAATGTCCTATAGATATGGCTAACAATGACAAAGGGACATTAAATTTGCATGCCATCAAGTATGTAATTATTGTCAATGATTTGTGGTGGAGAAATCTGGATGGTGTACTGCTTAAATGTGTGGATGGAAAGAAAACCTTAGAACTCTTGTAGGAAGTGCATAATGGAGTATTTGGTGGTCATTATATCGAAAATACAACTTCTCATAAAATAATAAGATCAAGATTCTGGTGGCCTCCCATCTTCAAGGATGCCCACAAGTTTGTTAAAACTTGTGATGCTTGCCAAATATTTGTAGGAAAACTAAAATTCTCAGGAAGTTTACCACTTAGGCCAATTGTTGTTCTATCCCCTTTCCAACAATGGGGAATTGATTTCATTGGAGAAATACTTTAGAAGTCTAGTGGAGGACATTCATGGATCCTTGTTGCCACTAACTATTTCACAAAATGGGTAGAAGCAATACCCACAAGAAAGGAAACAAGCAAAGTGGTGATGGACTTCTTATTGAACAATATTTTGATCAGGTTTGGAGTCCCAAAAAAGATCATTTTAGATGATGCCATGTGTTTTAGATCTGAGGAGTTCAAATACTTTTGTGATAAACATGGCATACAAATTTCTTATCCTTCACCTTAACATGCTCAAGGAAATAGCCAGGTTGAGTCTAGTAATAAGAGCTTAATGAAAATCATCAAAAGGGTGATGGAGATGAACAAGAAAGATTGGGACTCAAAGCTGAAGGTGGCACTCTAGGCAAATAGAGTGACTATGAAAAAGGCTATTGGTTATTCACCATTTGTCTTGGTATATGGTCTAGATGCTAGGTTTCCACAGAATAACTTGCTAAAGATATATAAATTTGTGCAAGAATATGATGATAATATATATCTGTGATGATATGTAACACATAATTGATAATTTGATGCAATTAAATGAAACTAGATGAGAAGCTCAAGCCAAAAATGTGAAATTGTAGCTGCAAGTCAAGCATTTGCATGACAAGGGAGCTTCTCTTAGAAAATGAGGTGAATAGTATGGTATTAGCCTGGAATGAAAGGGCTCAAGATAAGGGTAAATATGGAAAGTTTGAAGCATTATAGTTAGGCCCCTTTTTGATAGCCAACACACATGGGGAGGATTCATATTTCCTCCAAAGCTTGACAAGTGAAATTTATGAACTACCAGTACATGGATAGTTCTAAAAGCCATACTTCTCCTAAGTATGTTATGATTCTATGTACACTATAGGTTTTGTATATTCTGTATATAGGTGTGTTTTCTTTTGTTGTGTTTGGTTCAGTCTTGCTACCTTGTCTGGGTAGTTCCCTAGTTTTTGATTCACTATGTTTTTTGGCCAGTTTGCTTCAACCTTAGATTCTAGGATTTCACCATGCTTGCGAGAGGCATGCATCCCCAACCGGAGCCACTAATGGAACCCCTAAAATTTTCATGTTCCATCTTAGAATCCTACTAAATCTAGGTTGGGTCAATATCTGAGGGCTTAGGGTTTTGTTCACTATCACTGTTTAAGGTTTTTTGTTTCCCACAACCCTTCTTAAGAAATTGATGTAGGGCACCATAGGCCTCCATGATACATAAATGAATCTAATGTTATATATTAGTGTTTGAGTCATGTTTTTGTGGGAATAAGATATATTTATATTTTTCTTTTCTTTGTGATGTTTTGGGGTCAATTGTGGTCTAATTATAAAAATTGCTCCATTATGCTAAAATTTGCAAAAAGTTGCTATGGAACTTTGCATTTTTTTGCATTTGGAGGAAGTTGAATAGTTAGGAGTTAAAAAGTTAGTTGTAGTCAATTGTTTTGGATTTTTAAAGGTATACATAAACCTTGTGAATGTTGGTAGAGGTTTTTGATGTTGTAAGTTTGAAATTTGAATAACAAAGACTCCATATTTCCTATGTTTTGAAGAAAACTTGATGCTACACGCTCTTGTACGGCCTTGTACAACATGTAGTTGATATTTTATGCATTAAAATTGATGAAGTGTTGAGTTAGATTCCTTTTTGTTTTTTCTTTATAAGATTTCATCAAGTTTTGAGGATTTTATAGTAGATTTTCTAAGACTAGTTCAAAAACCCTGGTTTTGAGGGTTTAATGTGAAAGAAAATGAATTTTTGAGCCATTCCACTTGTGAAATGGCCTAAGAACCAGTGGAATGGGAGTAGGTATATTTTATTTTATGTTCATTGTCTTGGTAGGAGTAGGGTACGAGGATTTTGGAAAATGGGTTGATGCTCTAGTTGATGAAACTCATGTTTTTAAGAAAAAATGATGAATAGAGGTTAGGGTTTGAATAAAAAAATTTGGATAGTGGATTAAAAGGGTTGGAACAGTTGAGGAAGACTATATTTGACATGTTTAGGGTGTTGGTTTGAAGAGTGGAAGTTGGGAGTGTGTAAAATCAATAGGTTCCTATTTGCACAAGCCTAAATTAGGCTTCTTGTCAAGTGTAGTAGAAAAAAATTGGAGGTTGTGTTCCAAAGTAACCCCCTTGAAAATTGAATATGTTTTCAAAATCCTTAATGGGTGTCTAAATCTGTAATTTTTTTTCTGGGTATGAGGTGGGGTTTGAAAATTATGGTGCGAAAACCTAGTTTGCTATCCTATTAGGTTTAAAGGTAGTTTGTGTAGAGAATCAACTTGTTTGATGTTTTAAGACCTTGAAAAAGGATAGATTGAGTGAGTTTTAATTTTGATACCTTAATCTGCATCAAGTTGGTTTTAGAGCATAGGTCTGATCTAAAGAAGGGAAAAAGGTTGAGTTGAAGAAGGAATAAAATACCTCCAAAAGGGAAAACTGTTGCTAGAGAAGTCAATGAGTTGAAGGAAAGGCATGGTAGAGATATGAGAAAGTTAAAGGAGAGTATTTATACTCTAGAAAAAATTTATAAGAGAGGTATGGTCATGGGTGATGAGAGTGACTCTGAAGAAGAAAAGGAATAGGAGAATGAAGAAGAAGAGGAAGAGGAAATGGATCCTGATGATCAGATGATAGCTAAGTTATTGAGAGCAGTCAAGGAAGATAAACCCAAGGTGAAGATTGATGTACCTAAGTATGGAGGTAATTTGAATGATGAAGAAATTTTATATTGGGTTGCAACACTTGACAATTATTTTGAGTGTGAGGATGTACCTAAAGAACAAAGGGTGAAGATAGAAAAAACAAAATTGAAGGTTTATTCACTGTTATGGTGGGATTATGAGAAAGTTGAAAGGAGGAAGAAAGGTAAGTCAAAGATTATTTCTTGGGATAGAATGGTGGCGAATATTAAGGGTAAGTTCTTACCATCTAATTATGAAATTCAAATGCATAAGAAACTTCAAGGTCTAAAACAAAAAGAAATGGATGTCAAAGCCTATATTGAAGAATTTTATAAGTTGAGTATAAGGGAAGGTCACATGGAGGATGAAGTGGAGAAGGTTGCTAAATATCTGAGTGGATTAAGATTCAACATTCAAGAGGAGTTAACTTTGGAAAATCCAATAATGACTAAGGAGTGCTATCAAATGGAAATTAGGGATGAGGAAAAGGTAAAAAGAAGGGAAGAAAAATGAACCAGGGGTAGAGGCAACACTTCTAGAGGAAGAGTTTCATTTCCTACTCCACGACAGTCCTATGAAAGTCAAGAAGACACAAGCAAAGCACAAGAACAAGTTTCTTATGCAAGAGGTGGATTTAGAGGAGGTAGATCAGGCTTTAGAGGCATATTTGGAAGGTGCTATAAGTGCAAAAAATTTGGACACCAAGCATGGAAGTGCAATGAAGGTCAACCCTCTAGTTCACATGGATGTGAAAGAAAAGCTCAATTGGTGCAAGAAGAGGATAATAAGAGTGTAAAATCTCCATCACAACATGATGCATGTAAAGTTGGAGAATCACTAATGGTAAGAACACTCATCAATGGAGAAGGAGCCATCACAAAGAAGGACACTCTTCAAGACAACTTGTAAGTGCATGGGTAAGGTATGTAAGGTTGTAATTGATTCAGGAAGCACAAATAACATGGTTTCTAATGAGATGGTTGAGAAACTTAGATTGTTTAGAATTCCACATGATACTCCTTATAAAGTTTCTTGGTTGAATGAGGGTCAGTTTGTTTTGGTGAATGAGCAAATTTGGGTGGAGTTCAATATAGGTGGGTATATGGAGAAAATTCTATGTGATGTGTTACTTGTGGATGTGTTCCATTTGCTGATAGGGAGACCTTGACAATTTGATAGACATGCTTTGTATGATGGTAGAAGAAATACCTATGAGATAGAAAAATATGGAATTTCTTTTACTTTGACACCCTTGAAAGAGGAGGATAAAGGGAAAACCATGAAACCTAATGTGATCATGGTAGGAAGGAAGGAGTTCATCAAGGTGAAAGAAGAGGAGAACATGAATCTTGCAACCTCCAATACACATGAAGACACTAGGACAGAAACATTGAAGAATGATATGATTTTGGAGGGAAATGATATTGAGTTGAAGGTCAAGGATGAATTGATTTTTCAGATTCAAGGTTGGATTAAGGGGTATGTTGATATGTAGCTAGAAGAGGTGTTCCATTCAATAATTTCAAAAGAGGATAGTGGTCATTCAAATCATCTCATATCAGAGGTTGGTAAACTTGATCAAGCAGTAGATATAGGAGCAGAACATCATATGGAAGAGAGGGAAAGAAAAAGGGAAGAGATTAAGGTTGAGTTGCAAAGAGATGTGGAAAAGTCCAAGTATACCAATGAAGGGAAGGGGAAGATAGTGCATTACAAGGAAGAAGGAGAGGAGGTTGCAGGTGAAGAAGTAGATTTGAAAAAAATTCTAGATGAGGAAGGAATCACAGATCATTCATCAAGTGAAAAGCAACAATCTCAAGTGGAGAACCGGTCAAAGCCAAAAGGAAATGCCTATTTTCAATACTTGGTTCATTGGAAGGGATTTCCTAATGAAGATATCACTTGAAGGTTACAGAATGGCATGAACAAGTAGGATTCTATTGTTGCAACACTATCCTCAAGGGGACTTGATGTTAAAAGGTGCAAGACAACAAAGAGGGGGGGTGAATCAATTGTCACCAAATTCAATTACAAAACTTCAAACACTTATCAACTTCACAACCACACTATTCTATTATTAAGTATGAACGTGAAATGAAAATAATAGAGAGAAAAATCAACACAATGAACACTAGATTTTACGTGGAAAACCCAATAAGGGAAAAACCACAGTGAAGATTAACTCACATTATAAAGTGATAGCAAAACTGAATACAAGAGGCTCACTTCCAAGGGCTCACTGCCTGAATATGAAGGCTCATTGCCTATAGAAAGGACTCACTGTCCAACAGGGAGGATCACTACCTATAGATACAAAAGATAACAGAAAGATCTACCACAAAAATTTACACACATCCACAACCTGGATTAGAAGATTTTAGAAACCTTTAGCTCACTACTTTATAGAATCTAACACAATAAAGTATTTCTACCTCAACTCACTTTCCCACAACTCTGCTCTTCACTTCTAGCTTACTTCATTACTTTGTATATTTAATCTTTCATAACTCGACTTGCATTTATACCGTCTTCAACCTTAGAAACTTTTTCCAAGGTTGGCCACATACGCTTCATTTCAAAAATTCAAATTAGGTCTGCAACTCAACATTCCCATTGTGGAAAGGAATGAGAGTGGACCAATTAAATATTTAACCAAGACCAAAAGCAACGTCTCAGATCAACCACATGCTTCTTTAATTAAATTTTTACTTCTTCATATGAAGTGTAAACACCAGGTCGGCGAAACCTAATGAAAACACAAATGAGCATTGAAGTAGATGCTTCCCAACAAGAAGATAACATGTGGATGATGTGACACTCTCTATCATGCATAAGAACACATATCATATACCTTTAGATACATCTACAACAAGTGTAACCACTTTTAAACTCAAAAAATATTCCACTAGTCCATTCAGACTATGTAAATACATACAACAAACCTAAAAGTCAACTTATGAAACACCAAACCATGAACATCTCTTCTAGAACCTAGAGAACACCACTACAAGATATATTCCAGATCTGCAAGAACTGAAATGAAACAATGGAGGACTGTGGAGAGAAAATCATTTCTCCCAGTCCATAGATAAGCAATTCTGTCAAACCAGTTCACACATCGATGAATAAAAATTTCACACTCCATCAAATCAGAAGCTAAAAATAAGGAGATGAATCCAACAGATCTCCAACAACAACCCTTCATATCTACACAAGCATAGGATCAACACAGAAGAAACACAAAGCACATACTAGAACACATTTTGAACACATACATACTTCATACTTCACTCTTTATAAACTTTCTCAAAAGCACTTGGTAACCCATCTTTTCATCACATCTACAACATCATAATGATAAATCCATGTACTCACAACATGTCGATAGTATCTCAACTATACATGAACAATCTACAACATTCTAAACTGTGGTGACATCAATGGCAACATTAATGACAACACCACCATACTTTCATAAAAGCAAAAAGCACAATTCTGCTTTATTAAATTTGATGACACATTGTATGAAAGGAAATTTTCATCGCTATAGCTACTCTTCTTCTATTTTTCACATGACTATCTCTCCCCCTTTGAAATTAATGGAAAAGATAAAAAGGTCTGATCACTCCCCCTTAGGAGTGCACCCATGCAACTCATACTGAAACAATGAAAATTTTCTACTCCCCCTACGGAGTAGACCCATTCACTAGTCCAGATAAATGAAGAATCTATGGATCCACTAGACTGATGCACCTCCATGTGCACCTATTTTGGAGGGCCAATGACCCCCAACCTCTCTCTTAGATACTCAAAATTATCCTTTGGAAGAGCCTTAGTAAATATATCTATAATTTGTTCTTTTGTAGACACATACTCCAGCTTGACTTCATTCTCCAATACCTTTTCTCTTAGGAAATATATGTTTTGTTCTTGAATGCATTACCAGATTCTTTGAAATGTTTATAGCACTTGTATTGTCATAAAAAATAGGAATAGGCTCATCACATATCACTCCAATATATTTAAGAGTTTGCTTCATCCATAAAACTTATGTGCAACAAGATGTTGCAACAATATACTTTGCTTTTGTAGTGGATAAAGAAACTAAGTCATGTTTCTTACTTAACCATGAAACCAATCTTCCACCAAGAAAGAAAGCACCTCCATTGGTACTCTTCTGGTCATCCACACAACCTACCCAATCTGCATCGATGTAAGCACTTAAAGTGAAATTAGTATACTTAGGATACCATAAGCCATAATCTAGTGTTCCTTTAAGGTATTTGAATATCGTCTTTACAACTATAACATGCACTTCTTTAGGATCTTCTTGAAGTCTGGCAACTAAGCATACTACATGCATGATATCCAGTCTGGTAGCATTAAGATACAATAGTCCACCAAACATAGATTTTCATTTTCTCTGATTAGTTTTAGCATATTCATCATCTTTAATCAACTTGCATCCAGTCACCATAGGAGTACTAACCGGTTCAAAGTCATCCATTCCAAACTTCTTCAACATCTATTTCACATATTTAGATTGTGAAATTAATATCCCCTTATTAGTTTGATTTACTTGAAGACCAAGAAATAAATTCAATTCACCAATCATTGACATTTCAAATTCTTTTTGCATTTCCTCTGCAAATATCTTACACATATCTTAATTTCCTCCAAAGATGATATCATAAACATATACTACCACTATCAACATTTTGTTAGCTTGCATTTTGAAGTAAATATTATTTCTTATAGATCCTTTGCTAAATCCTTGATGTGTTAGGTATCTATCCAATTTTCTGTACCATGCTCTCGAAGCTTGTTTTAGTCCATACAATGCCTTCTTCAACTTACAAACCATATCCGGTTTGTCTAATAACTAAAATCCTTTAGGTTGTTCCATGTATACTTCTTCCAGTTCACCATTCAAAAATGCATACTTGACATCAATCTGATATACTTTGAAGTCCTCGTGGGTAGAAAATGCCAAAAACATCCTAATATCTTCCATTCTTGCCACCAGGGAAAATGTCTCTTCAAAGTCTATGCCTTCAACTTGTGAGTATCCCTTGCATACAAGTCTTGCTTTTTTTCTTATAAATTCACAATTTTCATTTAAATTATTCCTAAACAACCACTTTGAACCAATTACATTCTTATTCACAGGTCTAGGAACTAGTTCCCATGTTTGATTCTTCTATATTTGCTGCAACTCTTCTTTCATAGCTCTAACCCAACTTTCATCTTCGAATCCTTCACATATAGACTTAGGTTCAATTTTAGAATGTAAACAAAGATTTACCTCAACTGCTACTTTACTTCTTGTATTCACTCCTTCACTCTTATCTCCAATTATTTATTCCTCTGGATGATTCTTCTAGACATACTTAGGAGTCTTAACAATAGGTTTCAAATTTTCTTCTTCTTCTTCAATATGTTCTTCTTCTTCCTCCTCCTTATTCTCTTCAAGTACTTGTCCATAGATAGGATCATCAGGTCAAATTCACTTATCTCAATAGATCTTTGCATATCTTCATCTACTTTCACATTAGCACTCTCAAAAATATTCCTCAATCTTTCATTAAAGCATCTATATGCTTTGCTAGTAGTTGAATATCTAAGGAAAATACCTTCATCACATCTAGCATCAAACTTCCCAAGATTTTCATCATCTCTTTTAATGTACTATCTACTTCCAAACACCTTAAAGTATTTCATAGTAGGAGCCTTACCAATCCATAACTCATAAGGAGTCTTTGTGTTGTTGCCTATGGTATGAACTCTATTAAGTACATAAATAGTAATGTGTATTGCCTCTCTCTAGTACACATCAGGTACATTTGCTTCTTTCATCATGGTTCTTGTAGCTTCATGTACAGTTTGGTTCTTTCTCTCAATCACTCCATTCCCCTGAGGGTTCTTAGAGTAGAAAAGTGTCTCTTTATGCCATGCTCTTCACAAAATGCATTAAACTCACTAGAAGTGAATTATCCACCTCTATTAGATCTCAAACATTTGATTCTTAGGTTCACTTCATTTTATACTCTTTCTTTGAACACTTTAAACCTATCTAGAGCCTAATTCTTATCCCTAAGAAAAGAAACCCATGTCATTTGAGAATAATCATAAATAAGAAGCATGGAATACCTATCTCCATTTAGGCTTCCTATTCTAGGAGGACCAAAATGGTCTGTATGAATTAAATCCAGCATTCTGGTAGTAGTTTTCTCTTTTCCTTTGAAACTGCATCTTGTTTATTTCCCTAACTGACAACTTCTACAAATAGTATTAGCAGGCTTTATGATTTTAGGTAGACCTCATACAACATATCTTGAACTGATCCAGACCATATTATCAAATTTTACATGTCCCATTCTCCGGTTCCAAAACCAACTTTCATTAACTTGAGATACAAGGCATTGACCATCAACACCCTTAAGTTGATAGATATTTTAATGCGTTCTCCTTCCTACAACAACGATGGCTCCAGATCCTTTTCTGATCATATAGGTATTATCTTGAAACACAAGCTTGAAACCTTTGCTACACATCTGTCTAACACTCAAAAGGTTATGCATTAGGCCCTTTGATGATCATAGTTTTTTGTATAGTTTTGGGTAGAATCTATAGCCTATTTTCTCATAAATGTCATGGAATTTAATGCTTAAGTGTTAGAATTGGAATAATGTTTCTCTCAAAACATTGACATTTGACATTACCCTATCTCTGTAAGCTTTAATGATATTTGGCATAATATGTGGGTCATCTATATTGATTTTACATGTGATTAACAAATTTTTCTTAGAGTGGTTATTGATGTGCAATTATTATGCATACTAACCTTGACATGCAGATTTAATATGCCAAGTTAAGGAAGACACCACTAGCTTGGCATGCACCATAACGTCCAGCTGAGAAATCTTTCCAAGTCAAAGGCAACCAGCAACAAAGATTCTTCACGCAACTAAATGTAACTTCCTTGTAGTGTACCTTAATGATCGAGCATGCACATGCGTTACTGTTGTGTTGGATCTACGCTTGACTTGCATGTCTAACTAGATTACATGCATGTGTAACCACCATTGCTCCATTTTCCCCTATTTTCCCTAAATGGCATCCTCCTAGTTGTGGAGTTGACTTCCTTGCTTAGCTATAGTATAAATTATAATTTGATGCTCCTTCTTCAGAAGGTTGCATGATTTTACATTGTACTCTCATCTTCAGTTTCAGTGACATAGATACATTACTCTTTGTATGCATGATTTACAGTGAATAAAATAAAGTTCTGAGTTCAAGCATCTGAGTTCTTGTTACTTTAGAGGATACTTATACAAGGGGTCCCACTTGGTGAGTAATCCATCCTCTTAGTTTAACATTAGTTTAGTATTACTTGTTGTTTGGTACTTAGTTAGAAATTTGGCATCGACTGTTCCTGCAGCCACTAGAAGTCCATTCTATGTTTGTTCCTGTAGCCAAAGTAGATAGAGTAGTTTCCTATTTGTTGCACATATCTTTGTTCCTATGCACATTTCAACATAAGTATAGTTGTTGTTTGATGTTCAACATTTTCTTTATTTCCTTTCAAGAAATTTACTTTCAGTGTTGTGTTTCTTAGCTGTAGCGTGCAATTACTAATTGAACCCCTAGTGCACATATAGTGTTGACCCATTTCAAGTTCACATCCATGGGTTGACAAGTTAAATGCAACTTCATGATGATTGAATGGCTATTCAGGTTATATATCCAGTCTCTAAATCATGGTTGTAAAGGCTTAGTTGTGAAATCATTGTAGGAGACCAACATTTTTGGCACCGTTGTCAGGGATGGTTTCAAGATAGGAATTATTTTGGAGTCATTGGTAGTTTTTCTTGTTGTAGTATTTTTGGAAGTTGTTCTTAGCATATCCTCATTTCGGAAGTACTAACCCCCCATATTTTCTTTACCAATTCTTTGTGTGAGCTGACCGATAGCGAGTGATACCACATGCATAGAGGAAGGAGAAGAGATGCTTATGGGATATTCCTTCCTAACAATCCTTGTCCATTTCAACTAGTTGAGTACCAAAACCTGCCAAAAGAAGAAGAAGATCCACACCCCTTCGCAGATGCATATCCTGATCTGACTAGCTCTAAAGTCTCCCTGGAAGATCAAAATCATCTTGAGAACCCCTTTTTCTCTAAACCACAGCAATCAGGCATGGGTGATGTAGATAGGAATCGACAAAACCAACCATATTCTCCTTTTCCCATTTCCCATCAAAATGAAGTTGACAAAATCAAGAATATTCCTGCCTCAACACTCCCCAAGTTTTATGGACTTGTGACAAAAGATCCTGATACCTTCTTATTTGAGTTTGACATACTCTATAGAAGTTATGATTATACTACTGATGCTAATAGGCTTAAGTTATTTCCCACCACTTTGAAAGAGGCTACATTAAGATGGTTCATGAGCCTAGGAAGAGATACTGTGGAAACTTGGGAAGACATGAAGACAAAATTCCTCGATAAGTACAAGGAATACTACAAGGGTAGTGACATGAGAGGATGAGATATTTTCAGGATGCAACAAAAGGAAGATGAGAGCTTGGAAGATTACATTGCAAGTTTTCTATTTTTCTTGAAAAAGTCTCCACACCATGCACTTAGTGAAGACTCACAAAAGTTGCTTTTCCTAATAGGAATCAATGAAATTTTCCCTAATGCTTTGGACCTCATGGAAGGAGGAGATATCTCCCAAGTTCCTTGGGAGGTTATCAAGAAAATATGCTAGAATTACTCTAAAGTAGCTTCAAATAAAGGGAGAGCTTATCAACCTTCCATGGGTAAGTCAACTACCGGTGGAGTTTCAAGAATGGAGATCACTCATTTCCTAGAAAATTTCAAGCAAGATATTATCAACAATCTAGCTACACAACTAGATATGCTTCAGGCGAAAAAGAAGCAAGAGGAGGTAGAGATGATGTTGATAGAGTATTGTCCCCATTGTAGACAAAAGAAGGACTGCAAATGTAAGATGGTAGCTAACCTAGAAAGAAAGTAGGACCCACCTGAGCTCAAGCCAATTCATATTGAAGACAACCAAGTCTACTATATTTGCCTAGAAATATGAGCTCCGGAACCAAATGCCTGGATCACATATATGATGGACCATTTTTTCAATATTCATTTTGTAAGTGGTATTGTGTCTTAATTGCTGGAATTCTACCACATCCTTGATCAATCGCCAGTGGCTAGCCATCATAGTCCTCCACCTTAGTGGCAGCAACCTTAGGGGAATTGGCAACAATTTCAAGGGAACTGACAACCACCTCCAAGAAATTGGCCACAAACAAATCAATTGAGAGGACGACAACAATGGCCTACTCAAAACACCAACTACATGCAACAATCTTCTCAACCCCAACAACCTACTATAATGCCTCACATTGACAGTTCTTTCGAGCAACAGCTACCATTTCATTACGATCGTAAAAATCCACAACGTCAAACTGTATGCTCCGCAATTCATATCAATTTCTTGCATAACCTTTGGGTAAAATGATGTCAATTTATTCAGACACGCTGCAGGCCCCTTCAGTCCCCATATCCATTAGCTGCTGGAGGATGACTCAAGTGGTCTATTTAGCTAAATGGCACTTTCAAATTTTTGAACCGGTCAAGCTAAGCAAGCAGAGGCAAGAACCACCATTTCTCGGTGACTACAAAGAGTTTGCCCAAGAAGAAGAAAGGAGGCATGACATCTTGGACAAGTTAAAGCATATATGTGTTCAAATACCTCTATTTCAGGCATAAAATATGTTGTAATCTACAACAAATATATTAAGGAAGCTTGTCTTAAGAATCTAGGAAGGAAGAAGAAAGGCCCAACTACAGTTCATGTGGTGGGCTAGCTAGCTGATATCGTGTTGGGAAAAGTGACTATTCAAATACTCAATATTAAGCAATCCGTGTGTCATGATCAAGTAAAGGAATTCTTTGATTGATTTAGGGCAACTAATCAATGTAATGACCGAGGACATCCTACAACAAAAAACGCAAGTAGCGGTCACCTCCCTACTATCCTCAGTTCATTGACCGCTCTATTGTCCATTGATGGTGTAGTGGAGATCTTGTGGCTTAATGCTGAGCTCTGGGAATACCTAAAAATTTATGATTCTTTCTCCCTAAGGCTACAAGTGACATCCCATTATTCTTAAGAAGGCCTTGGTTAGCAGCTGCAGATTTGGATGTCGGTTTGGTGACCATTTTGGATGCAAAAATTAAATTTGTTCTGTCACCCTTCATCAGTGGAGTCAAATTATGTCTCATTTTGTCACATTTTAATAATTTTCAAACTGCCTTCAGTATTCAATATTCCATTTTGTTTCAACTGCTTCCAACTTTCTTTATGTATGGTTTATTATGTCGTGATATATAATATAGTTTTTATATAAAATATATGAAAACAAAGATTAGATTGTATTTACTAATATTTGCTTCCATTATATTGAGAAAATAATTTGCAACATTTAGGTGGAGAAAAAAAAAATCCTATCGGTCACAAATTTACTTGACAACAAGTAATTTCCACCATTAATAGATATTTTGATGTAATTATTTGTTGTGTACTAAAAATTAGCTATTTTGTTATAACAAATAATTTATTTTCATACTCATATGGCATGAAATTATTTGTTGTTGTAACTAATAAATTTGTGATGCATGTATGCTAAACAATTAGCTATTTTTATGGAACCATAAACTCCTATACTTGTGGTTGGATTTGTTCCAACCCATAAGCCACAAATAATTCCAAAAGATGTGGCAAGAGAATAAAATCAAATGCTACAAAATAGGGTTGGAAAAATAGGAGCAAATGGTACAAAATAGGACTACAAAAAATAATAATTGGCATTTCATCCCCACTCAACTCATGACTCTCAACCCTTTTATTGGCATATAGCCATGCCACCTCTTACAAGCTTACGGCTCCAGATTGACACGTATAGACGAAACTGGAATTCATTATAAAGCATTAAATCTTTCTTATTCTTTTCCTTAGTGTTGGCCTATCACATCCCATGATGAAGAAGATTTTGTATGGCTACAAGTTGGTGAAGAGGCTGAGGAAGTTAATTTTGTGGCACAACTCATGATGCTAGGAAGAAGCTCTTTCATGTAGCTCCAAGATAAGGATGAAGTGTTGAATATCATCATTAAGAATCATTATGGAGTGGAGGAAGCCTCATCTTCTACCTCAAGATAGTTTTTCCTGTTCTTCTTGCAGCGACTGTTCCTACAAACATTCTTCCTGTAGACAATCTTCCTATAGCCACCATTCCTATAGCCATTGTTCCTGTAGATAGACTTCCTATAGAAATAGGTACATTCCATACATTGCTTAGAGATGAACTAAAAGTACCATGTGTTAATGAATCAACCATGATAGAATTAACTACACAAGTATAGGTGTCAAAGGGAAAATACCTAAATGTTAATAGTAAGTTGAATGAAGAGCAACAATTGTTATTAGCAAGCCTATTAAGGGCCCATCAACATGCATTTGTGTGGGATTATCATGACATGAAGGGACTGGATCATAAGCTTTGTACCCATGGAATTTATATCAGAGATGATTGCACTCTAGTAAGACAACCACAAAGAAGGATTAACCCTACACTAAGAGAAATTGTGAAAGGAGAATTGCAGAAATTGCTAGATGTAGGATTTATCAATCCCATTTCTGATAGTCAGTGGGTTTCTCCATTAGTGATTGTTCCCAAGAAAGGAGGGAAGTGGCGATTTTGTTTTGATTACAGAGAACTTAATGCTACCACCAAAAAGGATAATTTTCCTTTACCCTTCATTGACTAGGTTTTGGAACACACTTGTAGGAAAACACTACTTCTCTTTTCTAGATGGATTTAGTAGGTACAACCATATCCAAATTGCACCAGAAGACTAGCAGAAGACCACATTTACCTATCCATTGGGGACCTATTCCTATTTGGTGCTCCCATTTGGCTTGTGCAATGCACCTGCAACTTTCCAAAGGGCAGTCATTAGTATATTTTCAGATATTTCTCATGATTGCATGGAGATTTATATGGATAACTTCACCACTTATGGTGTTGAATTTGATCAAGCATTAGAAAATCTCAAGAGAGTCCTACAGAGATGTGAAGATAAAAACTTGTCCTTAAATAGTGAAAAGTGCTTTATGATGATGCAAGAAGGTGTAATTCTTGGCCACTACATCTCCTACAAGAGAATTCAAGTAGATCCTGCAAAAAATGAGGTAATCACAAATCTTCCTACACTTGCAAAACATAAGGATTTTAGGAGTTTCTTGGGTCATGCATGGTATTATAGGTGATTCATTAAGGATTTCAACAAGGTAGCAAAACCATTAAATACCCTTCTCACTAAAGAAGTTGAATTTCAGTGGACTGAAGCTTGTGATAAGGCATTTTCTGTCTTGAAGGCAACTTTGACTCATGCTTCTATAATCAAGGGACTCAATTGGGGGCTTCCCTTCCACATTCACACTGATGCATCTGATTATGCCATAGGAGTAGTTTTAGGAAATAAAGAGAGCTATTGAAAATGCTATTTAATTCATCATTAAAAATTTGCAAGGAGCTAAATTCAATTATACAGTGACAAAGAAAGAGATGTTGGCAGTAATCTATGCACTAAACAAATTCAAACACTACATAACGGGATACCAAATCTTTGTGCAAATTGATCATGCAACCACTAGATATCTCATAAATAAACCTTTGATCATAGGGAGATTGGTAAGATGGTTATTATTGATGCAGGAGTTTGATATAACCATTGTAGATAAGCCAAAGAAAGCCAATGTTGTTGCAGATTTTCTCTCAAGGCTAACTACATTAGAGGACAATTAGCCCATAGATGAATCTTTTCCTGATGAACATCTATTCTCTCTTAGTGTATAAGTAACCTAGTATGCTGACATAGCAAACTACTTGGTTATAGGTAGAATTCCTTCTCACTTCTCCCCAAAAGAGAAGAGGAACTCATTGAAAAATCCTTTTCTTTCTCATGGATCGTTGGATGTTTGTTTTATACTGGACCTGGCCATGTCATGAGAAGATGTGTGAGAGAAGATGAGACATGTGACATTTTTCATGCATGTCATAATGAACCATGTGGAGGACACTTTGCAGCCAAAAGGATAGCAATGAAGATCTTAAACACAGGATATTACTGGCCAACACTCTATAAGGATGCAGGGAGGTATACCAAAATATGTGATAGATGTCAAAGAATGGGTAGACCAACCAAATATAATGAGATGTCACTTTTCCCTCAGATAGTAATTACTCCCTTTGACAAGTGGGGATTGGATTTTGTGGGACTGATCGACCCTCCATCAAATGGTAAGTCATATATTAGTATGCACTGATTATGTAACAAAATGGGTAGAAGTTAAGGACATGAAGCATGCACGATATAAAAAGGTTGTAGAGTTTCTTTATGAAGATATTTTCACAAGATATGGAGTTACAAAAGAAATAGTGACTGATCAAGGGCCACAATTCACATCAACCCTTGTTGCAACACTAGTAAATGAGTACAGTAATAGGCACAAAAAGTCTACTCCTTATCACACTCAAGCTAATGGCCAAGTTGAGGTGAAATATAGAGAAATTGAAGCCATTCTAACTAAAAAAGTAGCTATCCATAAGAAAGATTCAGAAAAAAAATTACCCAAAGCTATTTGGGCCTATAGGACAACATGGAAAACAACTATGAGCTTCACCCCACTTGAGTTGTTGTATGGAAGGATAACTATGATGCCAATGAAATTTGAACATAAAACTCTATGAACTGCAGTAGATTTAGGGATGGATATTTCTGAAGCACATAAAGAAAGAATCATTCAGCTCAATGCTTTGGATGAAATAAGAAGAGAAGCCCTGCAACACACAGAAGTAGTGCAAAATTAGAGAATCAAATGGCATGAAAAGTTTATCAAAGAAAATAAGTTCAAACCAGGAGATTGGGCCTTGCTCTATGATTCAAGATACATGGACAATGCAGAAAAAATGTAGACAAGGTGGCTAGGACCATACGAGGTTGCTGAGGTATTTCCCAATGGAGTTGTTCAACTTACCACCATTGACCCTATCGGGTTCAAATTACTTGTCAACGGTCATCGCCTAAGACTATATCATAAGCCAAATTCTAAAGAAGAATTCCTATAGCAATTCACCCAAAACTCAGAGCTTTCTACAGCTAAAGGAAGTGGACCTAGTGTCCTTCGTTCAGCCTAATTGAGGTATGCACTTTTCATAATAAAGACTTTCACTTGTGTGGAAGTCCATTTCTCCATCATCCACCCATCCATCCATCTGTACCACCTTTCTCTCTCTTCCATCACTTCATTCCACCTCATCCTCATTCATTTCTCAATCCATTTTCCAGCAAGGTGAGCATTACTTTATCTATGATCTTTGCAGAAAATCTTCCACACATTTAGGTATGTGCGCATTAATTGCTATATTTGATCATCTTTTAAGTACATTCATTTAATAATTGTACGCTAGTATAGATATTCACATAAATGTCATCATTTCCTATCAACCGTCACTCCCATCTCACATGTGTGGACACATATCCAAATTTAGGTTGGGGGAGGGGAATGAAAAGGATGCAAATATTTTATTATCCATGTGTCAAACCATAGTAGGCTGCATCAGAAATTTTAAAATGAGTTGATTGCATGTAGTAACAATAAATGCAACCACCAATTCTTCCTATCATAATTCCCCTTTATCA
Organism: Sequoia sempervirens; assembly: GCA_007258455.2. Classification (NCBI taxonomy): domain Eukaryota; kingdom Viridiplantae; phylum Streptophyta; class Pinopsida; order Cupressales; family Cupressaceae; genus Sequoia; species Sequoia sempervirens. The sequence goes on along the minus strand of VDFB02001488.1, from coordinate 25,032 downwards.
CTCCCTTTCCTGCTATTATTGCCCTGTCATAATCTTGAGTTGCAAGCAAAAAGGGTAAAAAAAAAAAAAAGGGAAATTCAATTGACACCGACAATAGAAATTAGTAGACACTACAAGGAAGTGAATTTGATTTTTAGAAGGGGAATTGCAGAAAAAAGAGACTTCTTCCTCAAATTCCGATGATGAAGTTCCACTTGGAACCCTCATGAAAACCAAGCCATAGTGGAGAGAGGTAGAAACAAGAAAAGGGAAGGCTAAAACACAACCTGCAAAAATAAAAGTGTCGAGTCTAAAAAAGAGGAAGTTTGATATTACTCATCCTGCAGCGCTAAACCTAGTGAGACCTCACATGAGGATCCTAACGCTCCAACGGTGAAAGAGCATGTTGAAAAAGAAGAAGAAACATTTAGGGGAGAAGAAAACATAACTTTGGTCGATCTTGCTAGCATTGCAGAAGAATTGGAGGAAAATCAGGACTTCCTATAGCATGAGCAATAAGTCTTGCAACATGAGAAAGAAGTCCTACAACATGAAGTCCTGCAACAATAGGAAGAAGAAACAACACCCTTATAGCTTGAGCCCATGCAAATAATGCCATATGAGGAGTCACCATCAACAAAAAGGCTGGTAGGAATTCATAATCCTCCTATTTTTATAGTACATGCAACAATTTTAGTTTATGGAAGGATACAAGAAGGGAAGAATGGAAAGAAAAAAGGAAGTTAGGAGGAAATTCAAAGAGGATAGAGATTGGGGAAAATGCAGAAATTGCTACAACCCAGAGGGTGATGATATAGCGCTTTTGGTGCCCAGATTTTTGGAATATACAAAACCCTCGAGGTTCTATGCACTTCCTTCAAGGAGAGTATCTCTTTTGGAATGTCAAGACTTGCTATATTTGGATACTATTGATACCCCTATGAGGAATTTTTCTGAAAGTACTTATAGGATCGCCTCCCCTAAAATGAGGAATGTGTTATATAGTTTTATTTATCAGTATATTTATTCTAAAGACCACGATTGGAACCCTTTTTCTTGTATATTGGGGATGTTCAATTGAGGCATTCATACTCTTGGGTGCGAGCTAAGTATTTAGGAACAAAAAACACAGGTGCTTGCAAACATTGGGTGCAATTAGCCCTCTACTGGCCAGTTGAATCAGAAACACTTCCAAGGATGACTTATTTTATAGAGAATGGCGTAAAATGGTGCTCAGAGCAAGCTATGGTAATAGGGTTATGCCTTGGATTGAGGTAGTTTACACAGAGTATGAAGTAAAAACAACATAAAAAGAGGAAACTGTAAGGAGATGTTTATCTTAGAGATGGAATAGTTTGATTGATGAGTTGAAACTAAGTTTCCAGCCTCATTCCATCCACAATTATGCACATAACGTAGAAACAATTAAGAGACATATTCGGATTGGGAGAACTCCTGATGGCGGTTGTTTTCTTCCCCGTTTAACACCGCGCCATATGGCCCTAAGCCAAATTTTACAGAGTTACGAGGTGAAATTACTGCCAGAAAACCGCGGATAGAATAGGTTTGATAGATTGGGAGGATTCTGTTGGGATACTGACTCACGCACTACAACCACTGATGTTAGACAACTCTCAGTTGCAAATTTTAGAGCTTTGACCCAAAAGAAGAACAACTCTTCCCCTACTAGAGGACCAACAAGATGTTAGGTTGGGGGGAGTGATGAGCCTAGTTTTTGGTATAGTTTTGGGTAGCATCTATAGTCTATTTGCTCATAGATGTCATGGAATTCAATGCTTAAGTGTTGGAATTGGCATAATGTTTCTCAATATTGACCTTTGGGCATTCTGTCCCTACAATGTTGATATTTGGCATAATATTGGGTCATCTATTGATTTTGCGCAGTTAACAAATGTTTCTTAGGTGTCTAATGGCATGTATTTGACTGACATGCTAACTGTGACGCCAGTTTAATACACCGGTTAAGGAAGAGCCACCCGGCTAGGCCTGCACCGCAATATCCGGTGATAAACAAATTGGCGGTGACAAGATTCTTTATCTGGCCAGACCTGCTTGGGTGACCTTAATGATCGAGCATACACAGGCTGCGACTGTGCTAGATCATGACACATGTTCCGGGCCGTTCAGCCGTACCTCCATTGCCATTTCATGTTTTTTCCTAATATAACATTCTCCCAGGTCTGGAGTTGACTACATATGTTTAAGCAGTATAAATAATAATTTGATTATATCTTGGAGTTGCTAATTTCGTTGTACTCTCATCTTTTGTTTCAGTGATAGAGATACATTACTCTTTGTATGCACAATTTATAGTAAATAAAATAAAGTTCTGAGTTCAAGCATCTGAGTTCTTGTTAGTTTAGAGGATACTTATCCAAGGAGACCCACTTGGTGAGTAATCCATCCTCTTAGTTTAGCATTAGTTTAGTGTACTTAATTTGGTTTGGTACTTAGTTTATAAATTTGGCATGTTGTTCCGCTGATTCATTGTGTGCTCTGTTCCTTTGACCGGCGGGACCAAGTGGTTTCTATTTGTTGTCAAATCTTGACTCTGCCACATTTCAACATAGTATAGTTGTTGGTTTAACTTAAACAACATTTTCCTGTGCCACCAAGCAATTTACTTTCGATTATTTTGACACTGATTGTAGTGCAATGACTACTTGACCTAGTGCACGCCACAATGCCGACCATTCAAAGTTTCCATGTCATGGTTGAAAATTTAAATACTACTTCATGATTATGAATAGCTATTCGGTTTTAGATGTCGATCTACGAATCATGGTTATAAAAACAGATTGTAGAGCCATTTGTAGGAGCTAACATCTTGTGTACATCCATTAATAGTGTTGTATTCCGTAAAACTAATTGTACCTTTCCTAACAATCTTTGCTCTAGAATCATCACCAAACATAACCAAACCACCATCATACTTTTCAAGTTTAGTGAACTTACTTTTATCTCCGATCATGTGATTAGAAAATCCATTGTCAATCACCCAGTAGTCTTCATCTTGTCTAGCATGAAATGCGGTGACCAAATTACCTTCCATCTCATCCTTCTTGTTCTTCAAATAACTTTTTCTTGAAAATTTTCTAGAGTTAGTACATATATTTACTCTCCAAAGCTAAGAACAAGCATTCACTATCATCATTCTCATAATCAAATTCATCATCAGAGATTGCAAGTTCTTCTCTAACATAGTACATTTTTTTGTATATCTTATCCTTTCTATCTTTATGATCTTTTGTCTTCTTATGTACAACTCTATTTGGACATCTTGAAGCATAATGTCCAATATTACCACAACTAAAATATTTAAAGGGAAACATACCTTTATACTTACCAATACCTTTCTTCAACTTCCTGGTAAAGTTTGCTTCCAACTCATCTGAACCATCACTATCTGGATCATCTTCAATCTTTGTTGCTTTAAATGTCATTTTTGTCTTTTCCTCTTTCTTTCCAAACTTTCTCATCTCAAATGTAGTCAAGGTGCCAAATAGCTCTTCTTTAGTATATTTCTTAGGATCGTATGTTTCCTCAATAATTGAAACCTTGTTATTGTAACATTCTGGTAGGGTCATCAAAATCTTTTCAATTATATCTTCATCAGTAAAAGTACCCCATTGATTTATAACTTCATTTTCTACTAGATCAATCCTCTAAAAATATCTTGCAATATCTTCTCCTTCTTCCATTTTCATATTCTCTTATCTACGCTTTGCTGTTAGCTTCTTTGTTAATTTCACCCTATTATTTCCTTCATAAAGATCTTCCAACTTCTTCCAAACATCATAAGCAATGCCTAGAGAGATAACTTTTGTTCGCCCAGTCTTGGATAAAGCACCATAAATAGCATACATCACTTTTTCATTCTCCTCATAATCATAAACCTCATCTACAGTAGTAGGAACACTTTCCATAGCAACATACTTCGTCTCAACAACCTTCCAAGTCTTGTAACCAAGAGAGATAATATATCCTATCATCTACACTTTCTAGTCACTATAATCAGATCCATTAAACATGGGGATCACCAAATTATGCATCATCAGATCTTCCTTAAGTGGTTAAACTCTACACTAAGGAACCAAAGCTCTGACACCAATTGTTAAAAGGAGCATGACAATTGAGAGGGGGGTGAATTAATTGTCACCAAATTCAAATACAAAACTTCAAACACTTATCAACTTCACAACCACACTATTCTGTTATTAAGTATGAACATGAAATGTAAGTAATAGAAATCAAAATCAACATAATGAACATCAGATTTTACGTGGAAAACCCAATAAGGGAAAAACCATGATGAGGATTAACTCACAATATATTTAAGTGATAGAAAAACTGAATACAAGAGGCTCACTACCAAAGGATCACTTCCTGAATACACAGGTTCACTGCCTACAAAAAGGACTCGTTCAATAGGAAGGCTCATTGGATACAGATATAAAAGATAAGAAAAAGATCCACCACAACAATTTACACACATCTACAGCCTAGATTAGAAGATTGTAGAAACCTTCAACTCACTGCTTTAAGGAATGTAACAAAATAGTACTGCTGCCTCAAATCACTTTCACACAAATTTTCTCTTCACTTTTGCCTTATTTCGTTAGTTTGTATATTTAATCTTTCACAAATTGACTTGTATTTATACCATCTTCAACCTTAGAAACTTTTTCCAAGGTTGAAAAATCAACATTCCTGCGGTGGAAAGGAATGAGAGTGGACCAATTAAATATTTAACCAAAACCAAAATCAATGTCTCAGATCAACCACATGCTTCCTTAATTAAATTTTTGATTCTTCCTATGAAGTGTAAACACCAAGTCGGCCAAACCTAATAAAAACACAAATGAGCATGGAAGTACATGCTTCCCAAGAAGAAGATAACACACAGATGATATGAAACACTCTATAATGCATGAGAACACATCTCAGATACCTCTAGATACATTTGCAACAAGTGTAATCACTTTCAAACATAAAACATCTTCCACCAATCCATTTGAACTATGTAAATACATACAACTCTGAAACTCAACTTTCAGAACATAAAACCACGAACATCTTTGTCAGAATCTAGAGAAAACCATTGTAAGACATATTCTAGATCCCCAAGACCTGAAACAAAACAGTGGAGGACTGTAGAGCAAAAACATTTTCTCCCAGTCCATAGACAAGCAATTCTCCCAAACTAGTTCACACACTGGTGAACATAACTTTCACACTCCATCAAACTAGAAGCTAAAAATCAGGAGATGACACTAATAGATCTCCAACAACAACCCTTCAGATCCACACAAGTGTAGGATCAACATAGAAGAAACGTGGAGCACATACTGAAGCAAATTCTAAACATATACATACTTCTGACTTCACTCTTTATTAATTTTCTAAAAAGAACTTGGTAACCCATCTTTTCACCACATCTACAACATCATAATGATAGCTCCATGTACTCACAACATCTCAACAACATCTCAACTATACATGCACAATATGCAACATTTTGAACTATGTTGACATCAATGACAACACCACCAAACTTGCTCATATTTGCAACACTTGAGACAATTTTTTGCTTGGGGAGTATGGTGCAGGGCACCATAGGCCTCCATGATACATAAATGAATCTAATTTTATGTTTTAGTGTTTGAGTCATTTTTTTTGGAATAAGGTCTATTTATACCATGTTTAATGTCTTTTTGATGTTTTGGGGTCAGTTGTGGTCGAATTGTAAAAGTTGCTCCATTTTGCTATAAGTTGCAAAAAGTTGTTATGCAACTTTTAGTTTTTTACATTTGGAGGGAGTTGACTAGTTAGGAGTTAAAAATTTAGTTGTAGTCAATTGGTTTGGATTTGTAAATTCATAAATAATCCCTGTGAAGGTTGGGGGAGGTTGTTGATGTTGTAAGTTTGAAATTTGAATAACAAGGACTCCATATTTCTTGCATTTTGAAGAAAACTTGTTGCTACATGATCTTGTACGGCCTTGTACGACCTGTAGTGATCTTTTATTCATTGAAATTGATGAAGTGTTGAGTTAGCTTCCTGTTGGTTTTTTTTCATAATATTTCATCAATTTTTGAGGATTTTATAGTAGATTTTCTAAGACTAGTTTAGAAACCCTAGTTTTGAGGGTTTGAGTGAAAGACAATGAAGTTTTGAGCCATTCCACTAGTGAAATGGCCTAATAACTAGTGGAATGGGAGTACATAGGTTTTATTTTATGTTCATGGTGTTGGCAGGAGTAGGGTACAAGGATTTTGGCAAATGGGTTGATGACCTAGTTGATGGAACTCATGTTTTTAAGCAAAAATGATGCATAGAGGTTAGGGTTTGAAAAAAATCTCTTGGAAAGTGGCTTGAAAGGATTGGAATAGTTAGGAAAGGTCCTATATTTGACATGTTTAGGGTTTTTTTTTTGAAGAGTGGAGGTTGGTATTGTGTAAAACCAATAGGTTCCTATTTGCACAAGCCTAAATAGGCTTCTTGTCAAGCATATCAGTTGGAAATTGGAGGTTGTATTCCAAAGTAACTGCCCTACAAATTGTATATGTTTTCAAAAGCCTTAATGGGTGTCTAAATCTGTTATTTTTTTGTTGGTATGAGGTGGGGTTTGAAAATTATGGTGGGAAAACCTACTTTGTTGTCCTACTAGGTTTAAAGGCAATTTGTGTAGAGAATCAACTTGTTTGATGTTTTAAGACCTTGAAAAAGGATAGATTGAGTGAGTTTAAGTTTTGATACCATGCTCTTCATTAGAAACCCTTTATTTTATATCCTTGCCAGGGTTCTAATTTTTCATTGACCTTCTCCTACCCATTCCTAGTCATGTTAAAACATCCTATGTCATCAGTGTTCATGGAGTAACTAGTCCCTCAGGCCTAGGTCTGAGGTTCTTATATTTTATAAGGTGCATTGATTGGCCTTGTTTTTCCTTTGCATCCTTTGCAATTTATGACTTAAAATCCTTTAAGACCTTTCCATGTGGTGTCCTAGGTAGTCCCCTTCTTAAAACAACTTGCAGGAACGTGCTAAATTATCTTCACTTAAGTCCGTTTACTACTTCCCTTTATCTCTCATCATAGATAGCTTTTGCAATGTAAATTTTAATTGGTGATGAGTGATGAGTGGTGTTTCCTTGGTTTTGCACATCGCAGGTAGCTTCGAGAGATTTTGATTTGTATTAGTGATGTGTGATGTTCTAGATTCTCTTTGTATCGATGAAGTTTAGGCTATCGCTAATTACACTTGAACTTTAAGTTTTCAATTAGTGATTAGTGATAAATTTTGGGATTTTTTTCTTCTCTTCATCGCTCATCATAGATGGGTATTCAATTGTCTTGTTCTGATTGGCGATGAGTTATGAGCAGTATCTCTTTTACTTCGTATATCGTGGATGTGTTTTGAATGTTAGGTTTTGTATTAGCAACATGTGATGCAAGTTTTCCATGTGTTATTGCTAGCCTCCTTATTGCTAATTTCTTGTAGGTTTTATGAGGAGAATTAGCGATAAGAGAGGGACCTTGGTGCTCTTTGTGTTTTCTCTATCACTTGTCACAGATTCATTCCAAGACTCGAGTTTCAAAATAGCGATGAGCAATGGAGTCATTTGTCGACTTTCTTTTGCTGATTTGAGTTGCTCTTATGAGTGATGTATTTTGTGCCTTTGATTTTCACATAGGTGCACATGTCTTAATATTGATTCATTGCCTTATCTCCCATCACTAATGTGATCCTGAGTTTGAAGCATGAATTAGTGGTGCATGATGGGCAAATGAATGTGATCAAGGATGAGCCATACTTTCAGGGGCTGAGATCTCATCGTGTGGATGCTTGCATCATTAATAGAACTAGTGAGGGGTGAAATGTATCAACAATGAGTGATAGCTACTAAATAAAAGACAACATGGTATAACCCTTAGGAAATCGTATAAAGCAAAGAAGAAAGTAGCGAGGTGAAGGGAGGACTGCTGATATAGTTTTAATACAAGGCGATCAATGAATAGGGTTTGAATGTGAAAGACTAAATGCCATTTTTCTCACATGATCTTATTATCAAACATTAATGGTGGTATGTCCATTCCTCGGCCATAACAAATTTGGATACATGGTTTTTCACACATTTGAAACTGCTCAAGAGTGGAGAAGAAAGCCAAAAGCTAAAGAAACTACGTGGAGAGCTCTAGGAAATAATTATAGTAGCAATTGTATCAATTGTTCACCTGGATAAGAAAACTATTGTATCGCCTCTTGTCCAAAATACTAAATTATACTATTTTGAAAAGGTGGTAGGGAATCGGGGAGACAATTTTCTTGTGGTTTTTGTTCATTTAAATATCTTCAATTGGGGTGATAAATATTGGGAAAATTTTGGGAGTATTTTTTTTTGTAAGATGTTCCTTAGATTTTTGTAAATTGGGGTAAATATTTTTGAGTGGAAAAACTATAAACCCTGGTTCTACTGCATTGCAAATATGAGTGAACTAGAACCCAGTGAATCTAGCATCAGACCAAAGAGGAAATTGAAACAAAAAAGGGTTAAAAGGATTAAAACCTAGGATGTTTCATCCACGGTTAAGCTGAAGCCACTTGCAGTAGCTAACCCTACACAAAATCCTACAACATCTACTAAGTCTAGGAGTGAAAAGAAAGAAAAGGGGATGTTTATGCAATGGGCCACTAGAGAAGTAAAAGAGGGAGGCTCACGAATTGGAAAGAGACCTACGAGACAAGTTGTCGTGACAACCAGACTAATTTACGATGTTCGTGAAATTGGAGAATTGGCCCAACCTCAGAGTGGATGGAAATTGTTCCTATATGCTTTTAATAGATAGTATTCTAAGAAGTTGGAATGCTACTTATGGGTGCTCAACCTAAGAAAGCTAGTGGTGCAAAATGTGTTTGTGGAGGTGGATGTGATGATGAGGGAATAATGGATAAGGTTGTGGAGGTATTTGGGTTGAATCCCAATTATACTATGAAAATAAAGTGTACAGATCTATATGGTGGAAATGAGTATAACATATTTTCATATAGAAATAAACTACTTTTTCAACACAGAAAGAGCATGGAAAGGTTTCTCCCAATATATGTCAAGCCTTTTGAACATGAAGAATTTGTGAATTATTTCAAGAAAACCTATTACTGCTTGAATCAAGTTTTGGCTCAAAACTTTGAGGGGAGGATAGACCTTGACCTATTGGTAATTACAATAGATATACAAGCTCATAATCAAAACACTAGTTTTGATTATGCCAGTTATGTTGTTGAGCAAATACATCAGGATTTCATTAATCTAAAGAAAGATTTCCTCCCTCTGCATTTCCCACATTATTCCCTGATTATGAAAATGCTTTTGTTTGAGGGTGATTATAGATGGAAAAAAAAGTTGAAGTTGAGATTGAGGGACAATGAGAACAATATTTTTCTAGTCCAAATGTGGACACATATTTAGGATCAGGTTTATTCCAATTCCAACAATTTCATGTTTGCTAATGTCATAAGGTTTAGTATCTTGGAAATTTTGGGTGTGGAACCTATTCATAGGAATTCTCTAGCATTTAGGGATATCATGTGCCCAATGGATAGGGAAGGATCAACTATGAAGCATAATTGGGAAAATTGGTTTCTACATTCAGAGTATACTTTGATTAGGGTTTATGGATCTAAGGTGGTACCACATTGCTTGTCTCTATATGTCTCTAGCTAATTGTATTTTATGGAATTGATGTGGCAGGTTGATTTTATGGATTATGAAATGTTTAGAAAGCAAAGTAAGGGTTTTGTTTTAAATTCCAAATGATCTTTTTCTTACCTTAAGGTTATTGCCCCTGAAGGGTATGCAAAATTAGGAATCATGGTGAACAACCCCAGGCTACCTATAATGAGGTTAGGATTTTTGACCCAAAAGGATTTGTGTGTGCAAAGAGGAGGGATAAAAACTTATCAAGGATTTATCACCAGTTCTGGTACTAGGAAGATGTATTGAGAAACTTGACTAGTAATGAGGTTGTTAAGTTTAGAAAGAAGGAATGGGCATCCATAATGGAAATTGAGGAGAGAATCATGAAGAGAAATTCATTTTATGTGATTCCCTATGATTTAATTCAAGACCCTCTTGAAAGAGATTTTACAAAGCTAAGGGATTATCAAAATAGTGATTTCTAGGCGAAGGTAAAAGAAGTTGCTAAAAAGGAACAAGTTCTCTTGGAATAACAACCTCAGGCTATGGATATTCCAGAGCATCCTGCAGATGTCCAAGAAGTCAATGAGGAAAAAATGATAGAACATGTACCTGGTGATGAGGAGATGGATAAGAAATTCCCTCCCCCTAAGGGGTATGTGCAGGATCATGATGGGCCAAAAAGTGGCAATATGATGGGTATGTGGCAGACAACTTTTTTTTTACCCAAAATTGATGAAAAAAGGGTTTTTAAAGGGAAGTTCTCAGCTTTCACCAATACCAATTATTCTTATTTAATAAGTAATTATTATTCATTTTCTGACAGGTATGACTAAAGTCCGATTATTGATTGATTGAAAAACATCTATAAGCTTTCAAATGGTATCTTGTTTTTGTGAATCAAAACACCGTAATTCTATACTTACGTACACTGCTGGATTAAAAAATAATTCCATGAAGTTTGACCAAGTTAAGGTGGTCGAGACATCTGGTTTTATATTTTTTTAAGTTGTAATAAAAATTTAATTAATTATTACTTGGAAAAAATTACAAAAAATATGCATCCATCGAGACATGGGTCCCTCCTCTTGATGTCAAAATTTTAAAATATTCATCATTTTATTATGGTTAGGGTGGTCAAGCAGACTTCTACTTCTTATTTTTGTGAAATTTAGAGCCCTCTGTGAAATTTCAGAATTTTCACCAAATAGATTGTTGTGCAAACAAACCTAGTAGTTTAAAACTTCCGACAATTTCTACAAATTCTATTCCATATTTTTGATATAATATAGATAACTTATTCAAATGTTTACGTCAAATTGTCTAACTCTGATTTTTTAGATTTTTTTGCCACTTAAGGGCCTGTTTTTTCCATGATGATCCTGCACATACCCTAAGATTGAAGAAACCCTTAGTTCAGGGGTTCCCCTAGATAGAATTGTCTAATGGAAATATGATGAAAGGAATGATGATGATCCTAGGATCAAGGATTGTGATGAATTCCTTGTAGATGACAAGTTTGTACAAATTGATGAATTCAAGGAATTTATGGTTCAACAAAGGAGCAAGGAGATAAAAAAAAGGCTTGAATGAGTGAGGGCTAGTGTTGAACCTTCTCAATAGGAAGAGGCTGAGAAGGCAGAGGAAGAAAAGATAAGGGCTAAGATTACTACTATCACTTCTACTGAGGCTAGGAAATTTTTCAAAGATATTGGTATTATATTGATACTAGGATGCACTATCACCTCAGCTATTGCATATGATGTAGTAAGAAGATACCCTTAGGAATCAATATTTGAGGAGAAATTTGAAGAGGGGTTTGGATCTAGATATAATTCAAAGTTGCATACTCTTGCAATCTGGTCTATTACACCCAATACTGGAAAAAATGAGGTTGCTAGGCCTATTGAAGAGGTTATAAGTTCCTTGGTGGTGAAGAGATCCACAGATATAACACCTATCCAAGTAGCTAAGTTAACTGATCATGCTGCAATGCTTAGTGTGGACACAACACAAATTTCTCAGAAGATGTATGATTCCTTGGTGAAGGAATATAAGGTATTGGATGAAATAAACAAGATGAGAGCCACTGTTCAGGCTAGTAAGTTAGTAAGGACACTATCTTTGCCATCCTCTTCTTCTTCAGAATTTTCTACACAAGACAGGGAAACCTTGGCCTTGAGAATCAAAGATTTGAATGATTAGTTAAATACAAAAAAAGAAAATGCCAGGAAGGCTAAATTTGAAACTATTAAGGTGGAAAATGACATTTTTGAGGATGTATTCAAACATAGGGTGACAAAATTAGTCAATAGAGTTGATGATGTATGGGCTACCTATAAGAGCATTCATGAAGCAAACATAAGGTATTTGCATGTCCAAGAGGCCTTCAGAAATGAGTGGAGAAAATGGAGCACTAGGGTAGTCACTTTAAAATAAATGATTCCTAAAATGAAGGAAGACCTTGAGGCACCCACAAATATCCCCGAAATACTACAAGTTGTTGACATGGTAAATGAGGTAACAAATTTTCATGGAAAATGAGAAAATCGGCTCCAAAGCAAGCTGAAATCATTTAGAGAAATGGAAAAGTGTGGTATTCCTGTTATATTTGATCACAAAGGTGAGTTACTATAGTTTGAGAAATGGAGTGATGAATTGGGAGAGCTTCTCAGATTAACTAAGATGGAATTGACTTTGGTTGATTATACCCTATTGAATCCAAATGGTAATATGCTAATAGAGATTGAAACAGGAATGGATATTTTCTCAAAGAGGCTAGAGAATTGATTGATGCTAGATATACTCAAAATGATGCAAGGGAATAGAGGTTATTGGATGCAAAATAGTCCACTGAAGAAGAGAATACCACCTAGTTGGAAAAGTGTACTGATTAAGCTTGTAAGGGGATGATAATTGATATGATGAATAATAGACAGGAGAAAAACAATGCATAGCCTGAAAATAGTGTAGATTAGGCTTTTGATGAAGTATTGCAAAACTATTGTTCTCTTCTCAACATGAAGATTGGTGGCATAACTGTTGATGTGGATAAATTAATTTTGTTATTTCTTCTCATGCTTTCTAAATTTTTTTGACTATGTTTACCCTTGGTGGAAACTTTTGTGCACATGGAGAATATCTTGAAACTATTATAACAAAAAAATTATGTGTTTTTGAAGTGGGACCGAATTTCAATGATGAGTGAGGATTGAATTTTCCTCATGTTTATTTCCACCATCTGAGAGCTCGAGTGTAACTAAAAAGGGAATATTTGTTACAATAGTCCAATAGGGTTGTGACATGTGTACTTTCTGGTTCGAGGCTTTTTTTCTCTTTCATTTCTATAGGAAATAATTTAGGGCCAAAAGTACGAGGTTCGTTCAATTGGAATTGATACAGTGAATTGTAAGAAGAATATTGAGCATAGTTTTGTGTTTTGTCTTAAGTTTTAGAGTTTGTAGTTATGTATATAATTCTGATAACAAGATAGGAAATACAATACAAAATTATGCCAACTTCATGGTTGTTATATCTCCTATGTACTTGTTTAATGAGTTATGAATGAAAATAATTAAGGATTGTTTTGTTTGTCTCTATTTTTTCCCAATGGATGTTTGATTTCATTCTTGCTTATTAGTCCAATGAATTAATGAAAATGATTGAATGAGATTGTCAACTCATATGAATTAGGTGCTAGGATATTTGTAAGCAGTGATGGTTGTGAATGTAATGTGGAAGTGTTGTAATGCAATGTTTGTAAGCTTGTATGTTGCTATTGTTGAGTTGTTATCTAGTTTCATAGGTTAAGATTGATTCCATGTTTAGGATAAAGCACTGGTTCATGCAAAGTATTCATAGTTCAGTTCTTGGGTTGATTCATCAAATTATCACTCTTTATTTACAAACCTTCAATTGAGTTACCATTATATTTACGTTGAGTTTCACTGTTCTCATGCTCTAGGTGTAGGATATTAATAAATGACATGCCAACTTGTTTGATATGCTACATTGTTGAGTAGTTATATGAGAGTTATTTTTTGTTTACAATGTATTTGAATATTGGTCAGTAAAATCCTTGAATATAAATTGTGGAATTACCCTCCTGGGTCTCACAAAGCCCAAAGTCCAGGAATATAATTTTTGCAGCTTTTACTCATTCGTTAGACAATCCCTTTAGATTGTTGATTATTGGAAATGGAAAAGTCCATAGGTAATTCTAAAGATCACTTCGGTTCTTAGAAAACAAACATGATATATAACTTAGTAAAATTTTAACTGTTTGTAATAAAAAAATAATTTTGTCTAACTTTGATTGGTTGATCAATATGTGCACCTAGAATGCAATTGTTGCAAGATATGCACAAAAAGGGTTTGTTGACAAGGCCTTGGAGGCATTTAGAAAAATGTAGTTGGTAGGTGTAAAGCCAAATTATGCAACCTTTGTTAGCATCCTTCTTGCTTGTGCCAAAATGGGAGCTTTAAAGTAGGGTATAGATATTCATCAATGTGTATACTTCCACATATTTACTAGAAGTTTGATACAAAATAATGTCTACAATATTTTGGTGTGGTAAAATTTCTTCTATAACTTGTTTGAGAAAATTGTATTTGAACTTGTGCTAGTTATGGTAAACTTTCTTCTATAACTTGTTTCCATTGGCAATGGATCTTGTCTGTGCTACAAGATTGAACTTGGAAATCCAAGCTTGTAGGTAAATAACCATATTGAAATATTTTACTATCCCTTATGTAGGTAAATAACCATATTGAAATATTTTACTATCCCTCTTGTGTAGTACCCCTCCATTCTCACCTGGGATGTGCAGGTAGTCTGGCTAAGGAATCAGAAGAGGAAGATGGGACAAGAGCTTCTAATGGTATTTTTGTGAGTATGATATTACATTATGATTGCATTTAATTGGTGATGTTTTTATATAGATGCAGTATTAGGTGGTTATGGTGAGGGGATGGCGTAGCATCACTTGTTCGTGAGTGCCCTGCTATGTTGCGATTCCTTCTCACAAGGTGCTTGTATTTAAATAGATATATTGTGCACAACATTGTTTGTATGCAGGGATTATAGGTACATAGTCTCGATTCCACCTGCTTTGGCAGGACAGGGCAAGCACCAATAGCCCAACGGTTAAATGTTGAAACAGAGGTGACAATGAAGTCATCCCGTCCCATGATGTCAGACCGTCTTGTTGATTGGTATTGTTCTTTTTTGTAATTGTCATTATTTGTGGTTTGTGTTTTGTGTTTTGTCGTATTTTATTAAGGTGGCATTTTATAAGTTATGATTTATATTATTTAAATTAATTAGATAATGTGTTTTGCAAGTAAAGTTGTAAAAACGGAAATTAAAACAAAAAAAAAGAAAAGTATTGAAAATAGAAAAATAAATAAATAAAAGAATAAAAAAAGATGAAAAAACGAATGTGATTGGATATTTAACTGAAAAGCTTGCTTTTAAAGATATAATTTCTTTTATTGATGATTTTTAGAGCTTTTGCAATGGAATGGTATTATCTTTTATTGGATTAAAAATTTGTGAGTTTTTTTTGGGGGACAAAGAGAGGATTGTTGAGGGAGGAGTTATGCAAGTTAATTGTTCTGTACTGTTGAGTCTTCTAAAGTTTTTGGGGGAAAAATATTTTGATCTTTTGCTATGTTTTGAGGGAGTTTTAGGAAGGGACTTTCAATCAGTTACTCGTATTATTCTGGAGAGAGCCTTCTGAACAAAGGTTGAGATTTGAATTCAAGTACGGTATTCTGGAGAGGAGACTTCGAAGCAGGAACGAGGATTTTTTTTGTAGAGGCCATCGTAATCAAGCGAGCATCATCAGATTCTCGAATAAGCACAGGACTCCAGGTTCAATTCTCTCTTTTTGACTTCCTTGAATCTGTAAAAGAAATAAAGAGGTGTTTTAGAATCAATCTCTGTTTGAAGAAGAAAATCGTTCTGTGACTTAGATTTAAATGATTTCTTTGAGATTAGAAAATGAATAAACAAATAGGTATTCTTTGAAAAGAAAATTCATGTTGGATTTAGAAATCAGGTTTTGCAAACACATTGAAAATAAACTCTTCGAATTTCGTTTAGATATGCCCTATTTCTCTCTTTTATTTTCTGTGAAGAAAAGAAATTAATCTTCGTATTTTGGATGGTTTTGAAATATTATTTTAATAGTCATAAATATATTTATACTATAAAAATATGATGTTCTGTATGTATACAGAAAACTATGTTCTTTGTAATTGTTTATATATATATATATATATATTCATATTTATATTAATTTATAATATGTATTTAAAAAATAAAGATATATATTGATTTTCGTGCAAATTAAAAAAGGGCCGAATAGGGCCGTCAGAATCCGTACCAGACGGATGGCATTTTATTAATAATGACTTCCGTATTTTAAAAAAAAAAATTATATAAAAGAAAATTTATTAAAAGAAAATTTATGGAATTTAAAAAGTTAATAGGGAGGAGAATTGGCCGATTAATACGTACCCTTCCCTACCCATTAGTACGTGGACTACCACCGGCGATCCTACCGGACCTGGCATGGCGCCAACCCGTCGTATGGAGTAGCGCATAAGGAAGCCGTGGGGCTAGCGATACAACAAATTAGAGTGGGAACTGGCTGGCATTAGTCCCCATACGACAGCCTTAGTTCCTTTTAAATTTGTTTTAATTTAATTTAATTTAATTTAAATTTTAGTTTATTTTATTATTTTATATATATGTAGTTATATATATATATATATATATGTGTGTGTGTGTGTGTGTGTATGTATGTTTCATTATATTTATATAATTCAAAAATTTGAATACAAATTAATAAAATATTTTGTTATTAAATGTTTTAATTTTAGGAAATAAATGAAAGTTGTTATGTATATATATATTTAATGTAATTTGTTTAAAATATCATTGTAATTTAAATATATATGTATAAATACATTTGTGTATATATATTATGATATATACATAGGTGTGTATATATTTATAAAAGGTATATTGAAATCTTTCTTATGATTATAAAAAAAAAATAGGGATTTAAATGGTGTTGATTAGATAGAAATAGAGAAGCACAATATAGGTTGTCTGGTTCGAAAGTGGAATTCATAGTTTTGTTAATTATTAAAAAGGAGAAATTATTTATCATTTGTATTTTATTTTATAGAATTCTTTGTGGGAGTAGAGATTTTGAGATAGGATTAAATGTGTTGCTAGTTATGTTATTTTGAACTTGAAACCCTTTGGAGTGGTTTATTTTGCCATTTTAATCATCGTTGGCTTTCCTTTCGATACAGAAACCCCGTTGTAAATTGTGAGTTCAATTTTAGTTATTATTAAACTTGGTCTTCTTTAGAGGCATGATTTATTTCTTTCAATGTTATCCTTGTCTTGGTCATACTTTTAGAATTGAAAACTTATTGGGTTAATGCTTGGAAGGGTTGAATGGTTTTATTAAGACTGTTGGTTATGTGTTGTCGCGAGAGGGTTAATACCTCGCATGTTCTCGTTTGAGTATTATATGCTTATTTGTTTTAGTTCAACCCTTGCTTGGTTTTAGTTGATGTTAGGGGTCTTAGGGAGAGTGGATTTTCATGGGGGCCGATGCCTCAGTTGGAGGAAGGGCCAGTAGATCCCATGAGAGCTATGCGATGACACTCTCCACTAGACACCCTTGTACTTGGTTTTTGGTTGCCTCTGGAATAGTAAACTTTATGTTGTATCTGATTCTTGTGAATTTGATTTATGGTTGTTATTTAGCTACTTGTTTAATTGATAATGCTTTACTTAATTGTGGTGAGTTTCATAGCTTTATCTTGTTATGTTTGATTCGTGAACGTTGATGGTTATTTTATTGTGTACCTTGAGTTTGTATTTGTACTATGTTGTTCTTGGAGTCGGTTTGACATTCATGGTCGGGTTCTCTTCCTTGTCACCTCTGAGCACGAGGGGTGAGTTATTTATAATTAACATGGTTGGGTGGAACGTGCTCCTTACCCGTTGGGTTCCCCATCTACAGTCTATCTTCTCAACATTTTTGCAGTTGGTGTTGCACCAGTATTCCTTTGTAATTCAGATTTCATTGTATTTATATTATGCCACACGTTTGGGAAATTTGATGTAATTATTAATCAAGAGCTTGTAATGTAATATTAAAATGATGATGTAATAGTTAGGATCAATTGTAACTTGTTAAAAGAGATTCATTATGATTGTATTATGTGATGTATTAATATTCTCGCTCTTGGTTATTGGATGTATTCTTATTCATGGTTTATAATATTAATAGTTATGTTGTTATCTTTTACTTTCGTTGTTAGTTGTTTGTGAAATAACCTCACGTGCCCCAGAGAATGTAACGTTAAGTTGTTATTGTGCAATGTAAATGTAATTAATATGTAAATGTAATTAATGTACAAATGCATGTTTACTATGTGTATTATTTAAAAAAAATTGTTTTCAATGTTTGTGTGTTCTCACGGGTTTTGCCTGACCCAGTTACACACCTTACTTGTAGTGTGAGAACTGTTAGCTAGGATTTTCTAATTTTATTATAGGTGCATAGTTTAGTTGACTAGATTGTTTAAAGCGCTAAGATGATGGTTTACATTTGTGTAAACATTTCAAGCATTTTCAACAAACACATTTTGAACATGTTTCTTAGTTTGAGGAATCTGAAGGACTATAGTAAGGATTTAAATATCCCTTTTTGATTATTTTTGGTCCTATTTTTGTTTAAGTTTTTTTCTTCCCATATTTCCAATTTGTGGTGAAAATTTCCTTGCAATGGCCTGGCTGTAGCATCTGATAGCTATCACTGTAAGAGTATGAACTACTTGGTTTGTGCAATTAAAATGACAAATGTACATAAATTTATTCTAACACTTTTTATTTATTTATAAGAGGATAATATTTCAAATAAATTGTATGATACCAATAATGATCAGAGCATGAGAAGCCAATTATAATTTATATTTGACAATGAACCATCTTAAAGACACTATTATAGTGACAAGGAAATAAGATGATCAGTGAAAAATATGGTTGGTTTGAAGCTACAATCTATGAAGACCCTATTTTCACTTCATTCCAGACCAAAATATTTTTTTCAAAAAATGAAATATGGGAGTTACAAACTATGGAACCCAATTCTATTCAATTCCTTGAATTAATATTAAACATTGGTCCAGTTTCAAATATGTAATATATTGTTAATTTATGCATTGATAATATCAATTTGTACTGCGAATAACAATTTAGTGTAGGGATTGGAGTATATTTATCCCTTTTATTTTACTTTACTATATTTTGAAATTAAATATTCCTGCTTCCATAATATTTTCTTGCTTTATGAAACTCTATCTACATGTTGGTGTTTGGGTTGTTGGGATTTTTAGTTATCATGGCATTCCCTTGTTTTAGTGTTAATGTACTTGTTTGGCTTCTAGACAAAAAAATGGTGACAAATGGAATGCATATAGTAGCATATATTTTTTGCAATTTTTGTGGGTGGATCGTTGGTTGGAAATGTGTATGTCCTGGGGCCTATTTAACTTATGCAACATAAGTTAAATACTTAGTTAATAAGTAATGCAGTGTATAACTTTCTCAAATAATGAAAGTTTGCAAGATTTCTAAGTGGATGAGTCTAAAATGGGTAATCATGGGCATGTAGTAAGTCAAATATGTTAGGATAGATCCATTTGTTGACCAAGATAGAGTGAGATTTGGGCAGATACCTTGAACATTGCTGAAAGTGTTGCTACTTTGGTTAGTCTTCTAGTAGTACACCTTTATATTCTCTTGCAATACTTTTGAATGAGTCCTAATCATGTAATTTTTCACAATCCCCCATCTAGGTATCTCAGCTATAGAACTTGGTATATGGAGTCTAATCAGACTCGGAGGTTAAATTTTCCCCACTTTTATGAACATGGTTCCCCCCCAAATTATTTAATAGGGGTTTGGGGGCAGTGCCCCCAAGACAGGGTCAAGGGGCAGTGCCCCTTGCGGGGTCTAGGGGCAGCATAAATGTGTCAAGTGTTATTTTTCTATTGGCTGACATTAAAAAATCCCTATTTTGTAACTGACATAATTCTTGATAAAAGGCTAAGGGTTAGGGTTTCTGTTGACATTATATTGTATCATTTGTAGTAGTATTGAGTTGCAAGGATTACTAGTTGTAATTGGTTTGATTTACTGGATAATAATATTGGACTCTCTATTGGTGGATGTAGCTTGAGTTTGGGTGAACCACATTGAAGATTGTCTTTCACTATTATTATTTCTGTGTTTTTCATTTCTCTGATTAACCTTTATTTGCATTTAGTTGATATTTTTTGCATACAATTCCTAACAAAACTCTGGCTATGGAATTGGTGGTATTAAACTTATAAAATTTGATTTATAACCATTGCATATATGTTTTAGGGTATTTTTGGTTAGTATTACTGTTGAGATCCATACAAGGCCAAATATTGCAATGCACAATAGTCATGATATGTAATATTTCAGCAAGATGTAGGATTTTGTTTTGAATGTTTAGCAACTTACAAAATGACATTGGTGTAAAGCACATAGAGTCATGTGATTGTCTTTTATGATGGATGCCATGACAATATCCATATTGGATTGTATATATTTATCAAACTTAAATGCATCTTATCCGTGAAAAAATGATAACATTGGGAAAACCAACATTCTCTTTAAGTAGGCAAGTAAAAGATTGATTATCTTTTGATTAGAGTCAGTTGGGCTAGTTCTCAATAAATTGTATATGGT
Source organism: Sequoia sempervirens (assembly GCA_007258455.2). NCBI lineage: Eukaryota > Viridiplantae > Streptophyta > Pinopsida > Cupressales > Cupressaceae > Sequoia > Sequoia sempervirens. The sequence continues at coordinate 4,522 of VDFB02001488.1, read as the reverse complement.
AATTATTGGTTCATCCCATTACCAGTAGTGCAAACCATGAGGATAGAAACCTACCTATCTAAGTACCCAAATCTATTATTTAATCAAACTGTTATGATATTGTTGATGTAGGGACATGGTATATGGATGTGGGTTTTTTGAGAGCCTAGATGTGCATGGACTTGAACAATTACAACCTTTGAAAATCTTCATGGGGGGTTTAAACAAGAAACTAGGCTTCTAGAAGTACAAAATTAGATACATTTGAACCTATCAAATTATCCCTCCTTTCAAATCTTGTGCAATATGAGGATTAACTTAATACAAATTCTTGAACTCATCATATCTTTCTACTTCAACTCTCATTTTTATCATGATATTTGGTCTCCTAGTTGATGCATTTAATTTTTTTTTGAATCACCACTCATAATATGTTAATAAAAAATAGAATAACAAAAATTGTACCAATCTCACACCTTTGATTCAAGTGACCTTCAATTTTCAAATATTACAATAGTTGATGATTTGCAGATAACTTAAATTCTTCAGTTAATCAAAAATCTCTATATTTGTTTAGTGATTGAATTATGTTGTAAAATTATTATAATATTTTGTATATTTGAGTATGATTTGTTTCTCACGCTACAACTAATTTAAATCCATGTATTTCAGGTTATTCTACGTCAGCAATTTATAATCAATCTCTATGTAAGTTTTAATTGAATCTTCATTTTTTTAATTGATCAAGCTATATTTGAGAATAATTTTATGGTTTTTTTTCTGGGATACATGTTTTCATATATTTCAACAACTATTTATGTAATGATCCTAACTAGCATCCACACACTTTTCTTTGTAGCTTTCTATTAAACTATTTTCTTGGTGTCTATAAGAAATGGAAGACCAGTGATTTATGTTGTTTTTGGTACTTGTAGTATCATTTTAATGAAATGAAACACTAACCTAGGATTTAATAGGTATAAAATAGAGTAATAATTCATATCATTTTTATGATCGAAAGATTTGACTAGTTAGTGATGAAAAAACATATGTTTTAGAGTAATTTACATGAATTATGAAACTACTTTGTGACATCAATAAAACCATCCAAATTAGCAAAAACCTTGAAAAAATATTACCATGCTACTACACTAGGGGTACTAATGTAATGAGGACAATTAATTAATCTTTGGAGTGTAATGATAATAGTGAATTTTTTTAAAAATTGATTACTTTCTTTTGTTTAAGTAAATGATGGTCTTCACCAATGGGCTCTAGAGTCAAGAAACTCATGACATAAGGGTTGAGTGAGAGATTTCAAAGAGAAAAATATTGCAAAGATGATGTTTAGCCATGGTCGTATGATGAGACAAACCTTGAAACATAGTTTGATCATCATGTTCACTTTAAGATGGTTGTGAGGATTCAATACAATATAATTAAATCTTTATAGGTTAAGTATTATGTTTTTAATTGTACACAAATTGTAATGGAAATTAGAAAATTGAATGTTTTGAGTGTTCTGTTAGTGGATGTTTGTAACGTTAATGAATATAGCTTGCAATTTTTTTTCAATTGGATAAGTTGTTTCATTTTATTTTTTTACTTCTTTAACATTTTACTTAAAATAAACTTTTGTGTTTGGAAGCTTTATGCAATAAACACCTATGCACTTTATGCAATTAACACCTAGGCAAGAGAAACACAATACCATAAAGTTAAAAAACTTTGGAAGTAGAACATTGTTTATATTTTTCTTATGTACTGAAACATAATGAAAATTATGTATGTTATTGATCATGTGCTAGTGAATTTGAGTTATGTTACTAATATCACTTGCATATGTTATCTAATTAATATTTTTTTATCATTTTATGTAATTTTATGTTTCTTTAAGAATGTGCCTATGGGTGCTCCTGATTCTACTATGGGGGATTCATTGATCTTAAATCATGGTCTAATTGAAATTATAAGGAATGGGAAAGGAAAACATTACTATGATGGTGCATGAGGTAAGTTTGAAAATTGTATTTTATAGGTTCAATTATTTTATGTTCCTTATTATATTATGGTAGTTTATGTTTGTGGAATACATACCATATCTAAAGTCATTCCAACCCCTATCATGCTAGCTGTAAGATTTGATCTAGATTCTTGTGCATTAATTAACTTATTTCACCATTTTATATTTTGTTAATATTTATGTATTTTCCAAAGGGAATTTCTAGAGTAAGTCCACTGAGAATGCATCTTGTTGGCATGCAAGATCTGATTATGCCATCCAATACACCCAATGTTATGCAAAAGGTAAGATTCAATCATATGTTTGTGTGGGTTTGGTTATGTTATTTCCCCTATTATAATACTTTAATATTTATATAATTTGTGTCTTGCAAGATGCTTCAAGATGATGTGTCATTACCTTTACATCTAGACAAAAAAAATCTATCACAAGAGTGGCATCAAGCACAATACCTCATAGCATTCCCTCTACATCAAACATGTATGCTCCTAGTATCCCTATTGAAATGGGAACACATCCTCTTGTTAGGAGTACATCACAAATAAATAATCCATCAAGTCTAGGTTCAGTTAGAATTCTCCCACCAAAACATGAACAAGTTTCCTTGAGGAGTCTTAAAGAATCACAATCAAGAATACTAAGGCTCCTACCAAAAAATCTTGAAAATGTTAAAATTAGGAAATAAATACTTAAAAATTTGAGTTATAGGAGAGGAAATTATTGGGGAGTGTAGGGATTACTTCAGACAAACATGTAAAATTATCTAGAAATATTATCTTATTATTCTTTTCTAGTTCATATTTTACTTTTATCACTATAATAGCATGTTGACTAGTAAACGGATCATTGCTGATTATATGGTTGCTTGATGATCTCACTGCAAATACAAGAAATAAATGATAAAGTAACTAATGTACCTATAGGGGAATCTACCTCAACCCCTAAGACTACAAAAATATCCTCAATAACTACAAAAGGAACACAAGAAGTTACAATCTTGCTCACCTCAAAAGGAAATGTCTTGAGGGATGAAATGGGGTTAAAATTATTTCACTTTAGTTTTCTTCGTGCAAAAAAATTATTTGGAAATACCATTCAAATGAATTGGAGGAAGAAAGTGAATGCTAAGAAAGATGAACTCTTTAAATATTTCATAATAGCATTTGAAATTCTTGGTTTTAATAAGGAAATTATTCTAGATATTACATAGAAATACATTCACTCTAAACAAGAGAATTTAAGGTCGAAGCTAAAAAAGGACTTGAGATATCCACGTCTAGCTTGGATCATAGACCAAGTGACATGGGATGAACTTATGAAAGATGTCAAATTTAAGAGGAAGGCCCAAAATTATCCAAACTATAGGTCATCTACACGAGGAGGATCTAAAAGATGCCTTCAAGATACAATGAAAGCAACCCAAGCTAGGGTTTCATGTATTGGATCCCATAAATTAGGATCTAGTGGGTACAATAGCATTCATGGTGGCTTCGAAAGTGAATATTTTCCTTTATTGTATTCTCTATTTCATAAAAAAGGTCATGAAAAACTTGTGAGTTAATTGTATCTTATGAGTCATTGTACATTATAAATCTGGTTATATTTGTTTATGTAGGTTCACCAATATCAAAAGGAAGCTTCAAAGGAGGACCTAAAATATGCTTTACTACATGGTTCCCAAGGCCTTTGACAACATATGCTAGATCGAGGGGATAAATTAGTCACTGGTCATGAATATGAGGTAAGTTCTTTGCATGATGGGCTATAATAAAATTTCATATTTTTCCTTCATTTCCATTGCAAAGAAAATGATACAAATATTAATCTAGAAAAATACACCTAGAATTACAATAGTTTCTTTTTTTCATAGAGAAATTGTCACGACCCCTATTTTTAATAAGTAATTTATAATTCAATAATACTATTTTAATGATCATTGCATCTTATTTTTATTTAATAAGGTAGATTATTGTTATAGCTGCTAAATTAATTAAATATTAGTTAATGTTAATTTCTCTTAGAAGAAATAAGAATAGTTTTAAATAATTTATTGATTTTATTTGAAAATTAAAATTACTATTTATTGTTTTAAAGATAATTGTGATGTAAAGTTAATAAACCATATTTGTTGTTCAACATTAGTTTTAATTGAAATTCAATGGTATCTCATTATTATTACCAAGGATAAATATTATGCATGAAAAATAAATATTATTTTATTTTCAACATTCGATTATTGGGAATGTGAGGATAAATCTTTAAAAGAGGGAAAAACTATAATGGAAACACACAATTGTTTTCATATTTTTTCTTGTTTTCTCTACAAAAATATAACTGAAAATGGGCACTAGGAAGCACAACAAAACAAGAATGGTGGAAGAAAAGAGGAAACACAACAAGAAGAGGGAAATCAACTGCAAGAGAATTCCAGGTTTCCAAATTCTTCTCCAATTCTTTCAATTTCAAAATGTTTAGATAAACGATTGTTTGAGGAAAGATTGAAATCATTCATTTAAAATC
>VDFB02001487.1:0-20146 GCA_007258455.2 Sequoia sempervirens | reverse complement strand
AGCAGGTACATCAAAATTCATTGTGGGTAAAGCCAAGAGAAAAGAAAGAAATTACATATCTTTAAAGAATTGCGTCGTTGCCTAGGCTAGAGGATTAGCAGTGGACTGTAGAAACTTTTAAGCATTTGCAAATAGAAGGAATTAACAGGGATGCACCATTTGAGACACAAAATGGGTGCAAACATCCACGTAGGTTTAGAGAATGAGGTTGTGCACCACTTTACCCAACAGCAACCCTTTTTGCATTACATACAAAGTTGATCACAAGAAGTGCATGATTGACCTACAGGCCCGCAAGAAGGAAAAACTATACCAAATACTCCATGCAAGTTCGATACAAAACCCAGCCAAAAAAAATAAAAAAAATATAAGACTAGTTCCATCGATAGTCAGCAACCATTAGACTCCATTTGCATGGCACAGGAGAGAGAGAGAGAGAGAGAGAGAGAGAGAGAGAGAGAGAGAGAGAGAGAGAGAGAGAGAGAGAGAGAGAGAGAGAGAGAGAGAGAGAGAGAGAGAAGTGAAGGAAGGCAATGGGTAAGACTGCTACACATGATTTTCTTCCAATGGCAAAAGTAACTATCAGACATGCATGAACTAGTTTAGTGCTAAGGCTGGATAGATTAAAAGAGAATACAAGTGTAATAGGCTGAATATTCCACAATCACATAATCCACCAAATAAGAAATTGTGTGGGGAACTTGGGATTGCAGCAAGGGTTGAGGAACGCAATTCCATACAGCCAAAAGCTGAAGCGACAGACTACAGAGGCAGAGAAGACCCCGTCCTAAGAACTCCATATGATATTCGAAGGTACCAAATCAAATTTCCTTTCCCCAAGTTTATGTACGTGAATGAACCCGACTAAATGGAAATCCGGAAGAACAAGATAATGAGTTGTGCACGAGTTTTGGATTGAGGATTCAATAAATTTAAACTTGAGAGTGAACATCCCTTTTTAAAGCATCTTAAAGTGCATGCATGAAAAGTGCAGAAGGACAGAAAAAGGTATGCTAAAATATTCCTGTCAAAGACTTATAGGGTTTCAATTGATCATATTAAAACAGCGAACCACAGTAGCTAACAGGCACCAGGTTTAGCATTGAATACCATAAAGACAACTCATTTAAATGAACTATCAATATCGATTATACAATAGAGGATAGTTTAGCTACCAAATCAACAATCAAAATAATCACTATTGAATTTAAAACCTTCAAAAGAACGAAGTAAGGTAAAGGGGGTTTCCATACCCGTCTCTAAGTGTTGAAGAATAGATCTGGAAACACCAACCAAGTAGGTATCTCACACGGGCCTCTGCCGATTTTGAAATGGTGGTCCCTATATGAACATCGTCCCGAGTTCAATAATTCCAAAAACCCTGTCCCGAACTCCCGAGAATAGCCCACTTGATAATCTCCCCAATTCCATCCCAGAATTTATTCATCTTTTTTCTCCCAATCTCTATCAAAAACCTATCATTTTAACCCAATAACATGCAGACCCTCCCCATTTTCAATAAAAATAAAATAAAATAAAATAAAATAAAAATCAAAGATATTACCCATTACTTCCAAAATCTCATAAAAATCATAAATAAAGCAATTATATTTTTTTAAAAGCAAGTTTTTATTTTTTCATTTTTTTATTTTTTATTTAGATCCGAGTTTTCATTCATTCTCACATCTTTTCCAAACTTTTATTTAATTATTTTTCTATTCTCAATATTTTTGTTTTAATTTCCACTTTTACAACTTTTACTTGCTGTGTTGTATCATATCTAATTAATTCTAAATACTTTTACTCTAAAAACTATCCTCAATGAAGATAATTAATTAAAATAATAAAACACAATTTAATATTTTAATTATTATTTAATAAAAATACATTACTTTTAAAAATAAACAAACATTTTAACTATTTTAAAATACCCATTTAATCTTTTAGCATTTTACAAAAATATTACCCTTATTTAATTAATTCAATTTCCACATATAAAATACCATTAGACTTTCCTTGCCCTATCTTTCTCTTTCCGACTCTTAGCCTGCATCCACTTATTATCTAGTTGAGAATGGAGGGGTACTACATCCTCCCTAAAACCTCGACTTACTCCCCGAAGTCACATGACTCAAAATGGAAACACATAACCACATTAGTACCAAAATTTCTCTAATCTATAATTGATATACACCCTCTTTCTGCATCATTACAATTAAAATCACTATACGGCTTCACATTTGAAAATAATATCTTCTTAACTACTTTTATTTATAAACCCTTACATCTCTTACAATAACATACTTGATTTCAGCATTAGTAACAAAGCAAGTACTCCTATTAACTAAAATTTCCATTTACACAACAAACATCTCTAAAATATCATAGAAGGAAACCACCTCAAATAATTACTTGGAGTTAACAAAAATACACACCATATCATGTTTCAGTAACATATTTTAAGTCACCATTTATGATTCTCAATAATATCCAATCTATTTTATACCACAGAGTCACAATATACCCACATTTAAGACAACATGGTTATCCCTCTTTTACATCAATAGGCACAAAATATAATAAATATTCTTCTAACACATACATACACAGTCACATCACTGGAAACCACATAATGAGGCTACACAAAGGTCCATCTAGATGCCGAAAAAGTAGCATACTAATCCACAATACATAATCCAGGAGCCAAGAGACAAAATACATCTCACATAATCCATACCTCACACACCCAGTGGCTTGATGGTGTTAGGCCACACACACATGGTGAGACCATCCAAACAAGACCACTATGACCCATCTCTTGTTGTACAAGGTGGTTAGCCTCCAAGAGATAGTCCTCACACATAGGTGGGTAGTGGATCCTAGCTATGTAACAGCCTCACATACCACCATCCTCAAGTTTCCCTATGTCTACTTCCTCGTATACACTCACCAAGTCCGCCTCATACGTCCTTGGAGAGGAATCACAATACAACACATAGCCGACCTCGAAAACAATAAGGATAAATTAGTTTAGCCACCAAAGTCATAATTAAAAGAAAGCAAAATTTCAATTTCAACAATAAAGGAATAAATGTGCACAATTTCAACACTAAATCAAATGTAACCACAAGGGCTACGAGCAAATAAAATCACAAGGTGTGGCTAAACCATCACAATCAAATATACAAAGTGTCGGCTTTCACAATCACTAGAAAATCATCCATAATTATAAAGAAAGTTCACAATCTTAGAAATTGCACTATACAACACTGCGTGACTAGATACTAGCCACCAAACAAGGAAGGAGGGAACAACGTCCGGCTATACAATAGCCCCCATGTGGTTCGGAGTGAGCACGCCATCCACATGACCTAGAGTGTGCTCCTCGGCTACACTCTGCCTCGCGTCGTCACGTGACATGGACTAGCCAAGTGGCCCTCGCACTCCTTGGTTGCCCGCATAGGATGTGCACCTCGACCTCCATCCTGCATCGTATCTCAGTGCGGCGTGGTCATACACCAGTCGGAGAAGGCACGCACTGGTTGTATGCCGCATGGCAGTGTGTCCGTGGCTCTGCGGAAGTAGGAACGCGTTAGACACACCCCGCATAGTGATACCTCGTGGAAAAGGCACACGCAGGTACTCACCGTCGCCAGAGGTATACATGGCCAGGACCTACCCATATGCTAACCGACCCAAACTCTGTCGAAAGAAAACATGAGTATCCCTCTACAAATGTGTGAGGCCCCATTATGCTCATCACACAAGTAGGCTATCATAGCACATCTCATAGTGCACCATCACGTGTCTAAGCACGTGGCATCGTGTCCTCGAGCCCAACTCGCTACCATCAACAACACGGCATCATCACCAGCACTATGTCGGAACATCAGTGGGGTGTGGCATCGTATCCATTGCATCATGTCGGAACATGTGCAAATACGGTGTATGTAATACATATATGGGCATATCAATATGGGGCTACTCGAGCTTCACCTCTCATACGGATGAGGTTCACTTGCTAATGTCAGCTCAACGTCCCTATGGACGGCCAGACCAATACTAACAACCAATGCCGCTATACTCAAACTGTGTTAGGCCTTACACATATGAACTGCCACCCTGATCCATCATAAGGGAAGTAGTGAGCACGCTTCTGGATCTGAGCTTAAGAATACTACACGCAATATGTGTACACTACACACTCGCCTAAGGAACTTTGTGGCTGCTACTACCCCTTCACATTGCATTGAGGGACTAGAGAACCAAAAGAAAAGAATCCATGAAACTAGCTTTTGGGCTACCTTATATGTATAGATTTTCAACCACACGCGGGTTGGCCCTCAATTAGGTAACAATCATACATACATAATGGTAGCGTACAATCCCAACACTAACATCAGTTTCCCCATGGATGGATACATAGTATCACTCCATCGATGGCACACAAAGCAAGCATCAGGTACTCACAACACTCAATCAATGCACAGCTTACCGGTTTCAAGCATTTGACAGGGTTACAATTACATGCACAACTCCATTAATTTTCAAAAGATCACATTCCATAAGTACCATTTTCCATATATCTCAGCGATGCTACGCTCAATATCATGATTACAATGATCACTTAACAACTTAAATTAATAAATTCACATTCACCTCGATCTATTCAAGATAACATTTTGCCTTCATAAACATATGCATATGTAGATCTAACTTTCTTCTAGATAGAATATATAAACTGACAACATAATGGGCTCATATATGAAACTGTGAGTGCCTGTTAAAACCTTTGCCTCGATAATTAAGTTGTAACGCCCGCCATGCAAACCCAAAGAACACAGACAAAGCAACTAATTTTTTTTTTTTTTAAACAATACAATTGAACATGTAAGAACATTAGCCATACACACATAACACATTACATTACACTATTACACTTAGTTATCTGGGGCACGCGAGGTTACTTCACAAACAACTAACAACGAAAACAAAGATAACAACAACCCAATTCACCACTTGTAACTATATTCAATGATCACATAAGCTACACGAAAAGATAGAAGTGAATTATTAACTTTGGCAATAGAGTCTACTTACTTAGGTTAGCTTACATACCTCTTACATTCTATTTTATCGACAAGTCCTTGCTCCCAATGCCTATACCTGCAAGGTCTACATGACTTGGCACACACATTAGATCAAAGATAGTTAACACATGATCACTAAAAGGAGTGATATAAATCATGTTAGAGTAATAAGTTATTATGCTTAATTAATTACATCACATTGATTAATTAATTAAGTTACTTATTCCTCTTTATTACTTAAGCTAAACTTAGGCGCATTAATAATTAATTATTAATTATTAAGTGTGCACACTAGGGTTTCATTTAGGGTTTCCCTTTTAGGGTTTCTTGATCTCCTTCATAAGGATTTCGATCACATTGTAATAATTTTCGATTCTCTCACTTACTTTCACAGAGGTTTCTCTCGAGAACATCGCTTTTCGCTCTTCATATCTTTTGCATGTGACAGGTATCCATCTTGCATGCAGGTGATCTTGGTGATTCTAACATGGTATCAGAGCTCCAGACCTGCAGCTGCTTGTTCGTGATCTGAAGATATGGCCTCTTTGTGAGTTTCGGGTGCAAGGGTTTCCACAGGCATTTTTTCTGCAAGATCTGGGGGTAGTCTATTTTTTGGCTCACAATGGGCTCAAACGGACGTCGCCATCGCGTTCGCAGCATCCCAAAACCCTAGAAACGCCTGTCAAATCGTCCATTTTCGTGCAGTTGATCCGGGAGGCAATTTTTTTTTTTGTCTGGACGGCCGTACGGCCTCCCCAGCACGCATTCCGAGGCTCGAAAATCGTAAAAAATGTCGAAAAATGGGTTTTTTTGAAACTCGGGCCGGCGCTTCCAGTTATGGAGAGATCCGCCGCCCGGCGGCCACCGGGCGGCCACCGGGCGGCCACCCAAACGCCGCCGCTGCCCACTTCTGCCGCCGACTCCGCCACCGCTGCCTCCGTTCAGCCCCCGCGGGCTTCTTACGCCTGGCCCCGGGCCATATGGAGAACCTGCCGCCGCCGCTGTCATCCGCCAGCCCCTGAGGGCTTGTCTCTGCGGCCGGCGGTCACATTGCGGACCAGAGGCTTAGATCCGCCCCGGCCGGCCCCCTCCAGCGCACCCGTGGTCCTATGGAGAACCGGCGGCCTCCATCTTCGCCCCAGCCCCCGACGCTCAGCCCCTGGTCGCCCACAGGACCAGGGGCCCAAATTTTTTCATTGGGCGATTTTTTGCCCTAACGGCCAGACGGCCGTCAAATTTATGCTCGTGAACTGCTGACGTCAGCATGACGTCAGCGTACGGCCGGCCCTCTTTGCCCCCTCCTAGCCCTAATTTGCCCTAAAGAAGCAGTTTTTTTCTTTTGGCCATAACTTGGGCATACGGTATCGAAATCGGGCAAACGAGATATCGCCGGAAAGCTGATTCCGAGCTCTTTCCTGTGGTGCAGTTTATTTTACAGTATTTTTCTGTTTTACTGCATTTATTACTGTTTGAAGTCAGATGTTGTTTTTGGACTTCCGAGCTCATAACTTTTTGCCACGATCTCCGATTTTCACCTCGTTTGCAGCGTTGGAAAGGTATTAAGGAGCTCTATATTGCTGTCCATACACTTTTTCTGTATCTGTCCCAAGTTTATCAGTTAGTCCAGATTTGGCCCGATGGGTTGGTTGGTGATTACTTGGATGTTTTGGCAGTTGGGAGAGTGAATCTTGCATCTTTGCACTTCGTTTTCAGTAATACATCATTTAATAATCACTTGCTGCATTTTAGATTCCAGAGTTGTTCCAGTTTGGAGTTTTCCAGTGTTCCGTGGCATCGAGGTTTCTGTTGCTTTAATCATGATTCCTTGAGTCAATCAGTGACTCTCATCCGGTTTCAGTAGTATACAGAAGAATATTTCCTTGCTTGCCTATACGTTCCAAGTTGTTACTCTACGTAGCTCTTCCAGTGCTTCTTTGCAGCATGTAATCTCATTGTAGGGTTTTGTCCCACTGGGTTTTTCCTTCTACCCTCTTATTGCATTTGTAAATGGTACCTGATCAGGCCTCGCTGCCGGGACCCATCTTTGCTTTCATGCATCTTATTCTAGTGTTTTAGGGCTTCTTCCTAAGTTCATCTTAAGTGTTAGAGTAATAAGTTATTATGCTTAATTAATTACATCACATTGATTAATTAATTGGGTTACTTATTCCTCTTTATTACTTAAGCTAAACTTTAGCATTTAATAATTAATTATTAATTATTAAGTGTGCACACTAGGGTTTCATTTAGGGTTTTTTAGGGTTTCTTGATCTCCTTCATAAGGATTGATCACATTGTAATAATTGATTCTCTTAATGCATTTTCACAGAGAGGTTTTCTGAGAACATTGCTTTTTCGTTCTTCATATCTTTTGCATGTGACAGGTATCCATCTTGCATGCAGGTGATCTTGGTGATTCTAACAAATCAATGGTAGTTTTTTTTTACGTTACCGAAAATAAATGACAAGACTCAATCAAGACTCAGAAGAACAGTCCTAGGGGCCCGACCTAATGCCTCGGGAGTTCATCACTCTATGGCCTTGCCTACGTAAATAATTCGCAGAGGCACCGTAGTTCGACAACTTGAGCTACTCCAACTCACTGACTGAACAACCAAGGGTTCACTCAAAAGACTTCCAAGGAGGAATCTACCTCAACACAAAAGTAACACATCACCACAAATACACACTACCTCAAACCTCTATTCGTAAGCATTATGTGACCCAAACAAAATTACATACAAGAAGAGTGGGTATGCAACCCTTTCTAGGGTCCATCACCCCAGACAGTTTCTTAGGTGGCTACCACCCACTTAGGTGAAGCCGAAGACTGAAGAACTATGAAGCATAATCTTGCAAAATAAAATAAAAATAGCCTACTCAGATATTTATTCATCCATGTAAAAGAAAGGTCACAAGGCATAACAACAGTAGCCATTAACGACTTGCATTCACAATTGGAAGACTAAACCACTCGACAATCAAGTCAATCATACTCACAAGAGTTTTAAAAGTAACTATCCCTATCAAGGACTTATGAATCAATGGTAAAAAGAATGCAAGGAAAAATAATCATTCAAGAAATTGTCTAAATTCATTTACTTGCATTGGCCTTCTCATTTATCTAAATGTAGTTGATCAAAAATCAATCATTCAATTGTCTGGTTAAGTAAGAATACAATCCAAGCATTAGTCATGAAGATTTAAAAAAAATAACAATTATATTCTATTTAAAAGTCAATACATATTTACACCAATCACTTACATCTACTAGCACACTCAAGCTATACACTAAGAAGAAGAACATTAGATATTCATTTACATTTTTTTTTTTTTTATTTTTTTATTTTTCATCAATTAAGAAGTCATTGAAAATAATAAAAGAAGTTATATAACATCTTCTAGAATTCATCCTATATACAAATATTTACCCAAACAGACACGTTCAAGCAATAAATCATAATGGACATTTGAAATCCTCACTAACAAATTTCCTTAACAACTTACTCAAACTAAAGATTACACATCCCAATAAACATTTAGAAACATTTAAATTATCTTTTTAGTCTTACCAAGGGCTCAAGAGCAATAAGCTTCAACGGATATTTAATTCATCATTATATTTTCTCTTACACTTATTTTGAAATCACTTAAATTAATCAAAGTATATCAGCATATTATATGAATATCTAATCATACATTTAACACAATAAATTACTTTTAACTAAAACTGAATAATAGATAATAGAGGCTATAAGAAAACAATTCCATGGTTCACTCACTACGTAATCATTTAAAATAACACTACATTTTATATGTTTATCACTATAAGAATAATTTTAGAATAATTTGAGGAATCTATATAGACATATTAAATAAAATAGAAACAAAATTACTTTAATCATAATCATGAGATATATATATACAAATATATATAACTATTGAGAATAAAATAATTAACTTACAATACAATGTAGTCGACCATAATAATTGAATCATAATTCATAAGTATTTGAATGCCTATTTAAACACAACCAACATTGCTTTTCATTTAACTCAATGTTTGTACTTATGCTTAACATATATAAATAACTAATCACATATTTCTGTATTTATAAAAGATATATATTTGATTCTACTTTGTTGTCATTCTAATTTTACTCAAGTGAGAGGAAGGTTCACTGATTTGCGGTTAGACTAATAAGACCTTGTGTGTATCGGCTGCGAGAACAACTAAGAGTTAGGGTAATAAGTGTCAATGTTATGCATGATTAATTAACCATACTTTACTTGATATATAAATATATATACAATTTCCTTAACCACTATATATAAAATTGAATTATCAAAGTACTCCGGCTTCTGTGAACACCAAACACACACAATATGAGGATATATATATATATGTATACACTGCTTACTGCTTAATCACCATTAACGTTTGCTCCATATAACTCGTAAGTACCAAACGCCATCATAAATCTTTTCCATCGAATGTAATGAAGTGATTAATCAATACAGGAAAAGAAAGCGAATCACATAACAAGGGTTACATTTCAAAGTACAAACACCAACTTAGACCATTGCAGTAAATTGCAGGACAGAAGCATGCAAGCTTAGAGGGTGAAAGCTACACAAGAGTAGGTCTATCGAAGGCTTTAGAAAGCTTTCAAGGAAAAGTAATTGGTAGGAGTACACCGAATTCCACCATAATGGTTGTGCAAGCAGGTACATCAAAATTCATTGTGGGTAAAGCCAAGAGAAAAGAAAGAAATTACATATCTTTAAAGAATTGTGTCGCTGCCTAGGCTAGAGGATTAGCAGTGGACTGTAGAAACTTTTAAGCATTTGCAAATAGAAGGAATTAACAGGGATGCACCATTTGAGACACAAAATGGGTGCAAACATCCACGTAGGTTTAGAGAATGAGGTTGTGCACCACTTCACCCAACAACAACCCTTTTTGCATTACATACAAAGTTGATCACAAGAAGTGCATGATTGACCTACAGGCCCGCAAGAAGGAAAAACTATACCAAATACTCCATGCAAGTTCGATACAAAACCCAGCCAAAAAAAATAAAAAATATAAGACTAGTTCCATCGATAGTCAGCAACCATTAGACTCCATTTGCATGGCGCAGGAGAGAGAGAGAGAGAGAGAGAGAGAGAGAGAGAGAGAGAGAGATCACGTTAGAAGTGAAGGAAGTCAATGGGTAAGACTGCTACACATGATTTTCTTCCAATGGCAAAAGTAACTGTCAGACATGCATGAACTAGTTTAGTGCTAAGGCTGCATAGATTAAAAGAGAATACAAGTGTAATAGGCTGAATATTCCACAATCACAGAATCCACCAAATAAGAAATTGCGTGGGGAACTTGGGATTGCAGCAAGGGTTGAGGAACGCAATTCCATACAGCCAAAAGCTGAAGCGACAGACTACAGAGGCAGAGAAGACCCCGTCCTAAGAACTCCATATGATATTCGAAGGTACCAAATCAAATTTCCTTTCCCCAAGTTTATGTACGTGAATGAACCCGACTAAATGGAAATCAGGAAGAACAAGATAATGAGTTGTGCACGAGTTTTGGATTGAGGATTCAATAAATTTAAACTTGAGAGTGAACATCCCTTTTTAAAGCATCTTAAAGTGCATGCATGAAAAGTGCAGAAGGACATAAAAAGGTATGCTAAAATATTCCTGTCAAAGACTTATAGGGTTTCAATTGATCATATTAAAACAGCGAACCACAGTAGCCAACAGGCACCAGGTTTAGCATTGAATACCATAAAGACAACTCATTTAAATGAACTATCAATATCGCTTATACAATAGAGGATAGTTTAGCTACCAAATCAACAATCAAAATAATCACTATTGAATTTAAAACCTTCAAAAGAACGAAGTAAGGTAAAGGGGGTTTCCATACCCGTCTCTAAGTGTTGAAGAATAGATCTGGAAACACCAACCAGGCAGGTACCTCACACGGGCCTCTGCTGATTTTGAAATGGTGGTCCCTATACGAACATCGTCCCCAGTTCAATAATTCCAAAAACCCTGTCCCGAACTCCCGAGAATAGCCCACTTGATAATCTCCCCAATTCCATCCCAGAATTTATTCATCTTTTTTCTCCCAATCTCTATCAAAAACCTATTTTAACCCAATAACATGCAGACCCTCCCCATTTTCAATAAAAATAAAATAAAATAAAATAAAATAAAAATCAAAGATATTACCCATTACTTCCAAAATCTCATAAAAATCATAAACAAAGCAATTATATTTTTTTAAAAGAAAGTTTTTATTTTTTATTTTTTATTTTTTTTATTTAGATCCGAGTTTTCATTCATTCTCACATCTTTTCCAAACTTTTATTTAATTATTTTTCTATTCTCAATATTTTTTTTGTTTTAATTTCCGCTTTTTACAACTTTTACTTACAAAGCACATTATCTAATTAATTTAAATACTTTATTCTAACAACTATCCTCAACAAGATAATTAATTAAAATAATAAAACACAATTTAATATTTTAATTATTATTTAATAAAATACATTACTTTTTAAAAATAAACAAAACATTTAACTATTTAAACACCATTTAATCTAGCATTTTAATAAAAATATTACCCTTATTTAATTAATTCAATTTCCACATATAAAATACCATTAGACGCCCTTGCCCTATCTTTCTCTTCTGACTCCTTAGCCAGACTACTTGCACATCTAGTTGAGAATGGAGGGGTACTACAAAGTGTTTAGAAACCCCTAAGGATAGAATCCCAAGGGCAAGAAATAACACATGAATTTGGTCAATTGTATTTGCTTCCTAAAGGGTTTGAAGTCTTGATGACAAATGTTAAATGTTTGTTTCCAAATTTTTTCAAACAAACAAAGTGTTTTGTAACCAAGAAAAAGCACAATCCTATGGATATGCAAGACTGTATTTGTTGAGTCCCCACTTGGAAAAGTCTAGCTACCCTTATTTTTTGTGAATGGTTAGATGCTTGACCCCACTAGATCCCCTCCATGACACTCACTTATACGGGGTAGCCAAGCATCAGCACCCATGAAACTCCCATGGTATACTTTCCATTTCTACTAAAAATTGTAAAAGTGTGGGGCGGCTTCAGAATGACCATTCTTGCACCAAAAAATAGATAGGGATTTTGGCCTTTCTACAACAAGGGTTTTAATTTGGACTTCCCATTCATAGGAGTTGACCCATTGAGGCGAGAGACCATGGCTTCCATTCTCATCAAAGCTAACTGCGTGATACTGGCCTTTGTTCCAGTACCCACTTTTATATCCTGACTAGAAATACTCTTGGCTTTAGAGTGTTACCAATTGAGTCATTCCCTTGGGTGAGTACTTTTTCCCCAAGGCAAGCCCTATAAGATAAACAATAGCGAGCAAACATATCCATAACTTGATTGATATTTGTTGAGAAACAAAGAGAGAATACATGGGATAGGTTTGGCTCACAATCGCAAGATGTTTTGTTCAATTTTAGTTCCCAAAATGAAGTGTGGAGGCAATCATTTTGTCCCAACCTAAGACCACCAGAAAGCCTTTTGATTCACAAGATCACCATGAGGCACGAGAGAAGCACAAGCATCTTTTTAATGATTTTAGTTTGAGTAATCAATCACAAAACAAAGTAGCACATGTTCATTTTAAACCCACAAAGCAATAATGACTTATTTTTAAGTACCAAAGGAAATGTGAGAATTTTCCTTGTTCAATTGTTAGCCTCGAACGAAATCTAGTGAGTTTGTCCTAAGATTCATTTTAAGCCCTTTTGTAGCAAGAAATTAAAGTGTTCTTTCTTGAGCCCAAAAGAAAACTAATAGGTCCTAAGCATGAAAGATAACAATATTCCTTTAGAGGGTGAATTCTCTAAGAGTGTTGAACAAACACTTAAGTGTTAAAAAACACTTGGTATCATGAAATGATGTCTTTATGCTTCTTTTGGACTCTTCTCCTTTGATCAAGCCAATCTACAAGAAAACTAGTCAGATCTGCAAAAATAGAGGTCAGGAAATCAGAGAACAATCCAAACAATTAGAATTTGAAAAAAAAAGTGTCATAAAACTAATTTTCACTTTTTACTTCCCTCCAGCGGTGGAACCTATGAAGGCGGTGTAGGTTAGAATTTCCAACAGTGCTATATAACGTAGCTTGTCAGTCAACATCGCTTTGTAGTAGGGATACAGAGCATGAAGGTGTCACTATTTCAACCAGCGGTTGGAAAGATTCTAGCGGGTGAAAAGGACTCAATGGTGCACTTTGGAAATTTGAATCTCTAGTGGGAACAAAGAGAATCAAATTTTGGAGTTTGTAGTAGTGTGATATAGCGATGCTGGAGTCCTAGCGGTTCTAAAATGTGACGCTGGTCTGTCAGCGGTGCAGTTTCTTGTAGACACAAAAAACAACAAAAAAAATGGAATTTGGTGAAAAAACATGATTAGAACTTCTGGTTTTCCCTCCTTCTAGTGCCAAAATGCGAACCAAGATTCCCAACCTGCACAAACACAAGAAACAAACACCCTATTAGATCAAATGCAAGTTAGTATCATGATTCCCAAAAAAATCCATTTAAATTGCAATAGAAAGGAAATGAAATGAAAAACATAAACAAGCATAAACGAAAGATATTAAGTCCTATTCAAATGTAATGCAAACTATTAATCTCTTGGGGGACTTGATGCCAATTTGATGTGGAAATTAGCCCTTTCCCAACTCCTATGCAAGTTTTTTTGATGATTGAAGTGTGCTCCAAGATGAAAATCTCCATAACCTAGCTAAGATTGGGTAAAAATGGATGAGAATTGCTATGGATTTGAGTATAATAACTTTGGTGAAATTGTGGATGATCAAATAAGGAGAGAAACCTCTTATTTATAGATTGACAAGTTGGAGAAATTCCCAAAATGAAGCAATGTGGGACTAAAATTCAACCAATGGAAAGGTTCCACTTGTCAAGATGAGAATGGTTGAGGGATGTGCACATTTTGATGAATGTGCCCATAAATGCAATTAGGTGATATTTGAAATTAGTGAAATGACATGTAAGAGGGAAAAGGAATGTCTTAAATGCCACTTGGCTCAAGGAAAAAGGACCTATTAGGTGAAGTTAATGTTTTGTTGTAAGGACAAAGTCCACTTGGATTTGAATTCAAATTTGAGAGAATATTCCCCCATTATGCCATGTTGAGGGAAAAGAGAGATTTAATAAATGAATTAAATCTATTTTCATGTGCAAGTGCTAAAAGCTAGAGGATGAGACATGAATGAGGATTAAATTAATCAAAGGTCAATTAATTTAATGAGAGATTAGATGATGTGACAAATTTGACTTAGATTTGTGGGTTTATTTAAATCAAAGATGAGAAGAATATGATTTTAGACTTAGTTAAATAAATATTTTAATTTATTTAGCTAAAGGGGGTGATGTTAGCTTAAATTAAACAAGGTTTAATTTATTTAATTTAATAGATAGACTTTAGAGATTTAATCAAATAAAGGGAATTAGTTA
The DNA here is from genome assembly GCA_007258455.2 of Sequoia sempervirens. Lineage (NCBI taxonomy): Eukaryota > Viridiplantae > Streptophyta > Pinopsida > Cupressales > Cupressaceae > Sequoia > Sequoia sempervirens. The sequence goes on along the minus strand of VDFB02001487.1, from coordinate 5,513 downwards.
ATTAAATATGGATATAGGGTTAATTAGATCAGATAGATTGATTTAATTAACAAGAGAAAAAGACTTAATTAGATAAAATGATTTATTTAATTAAGAGAGGGAAATTGATGAATTTAATCAAATAAAGATATTTGATTAAATGGTTAGACTGAGGGATGATTTAGGATGAAATGATGTTAGTAGTCGGGATCAAGTATGTCAGTATATTTTCCATGTTTACAGAAATTAACAAGGGAAGATGAACAAACAACATGAAATGTCCTAAAATCACCACAACCTTGTTGAAGAAATCTGAAGATATGTCAATGGCTGCTCCAAGATACTTGATTGATGCTTGATTGAATGATGCAAAGTGCTCAAATGCTAATTGAATGCTTAGTGAATGAGGAGATTGCTTGAATGAATTAGGAGATGTAAAATGAGGAGAAAAAACATATTTATACACACTTGTGCCTTAGTAACCTGATGATACCTCATCATAGGCCGACATGAGGTGATTTTGAATTTGGAGCTAAGAGGGACTCATTCGCCACCCATGGTGAATGGGTCCCACCTTGGAATTGAAACTGGGTGTCAGGAATTATCTTGCATTTAATGTTGTTTGTCAGGTTTACATTAAAAAACACACTTAATTAAGCCTTATGAGTGCATAAAGGGGTCAAATAAAGCATAAGAAAGGTGTAAATAGTGAAATTAAGCCTAGAAAAGTGTGAAAGCTTGTTATAAGACTTAAAAATAGTTCAAAATAGGACTTGATAATTGATGAAAAGGTGATTTTTAGGTGAATTGTAATGAATAGTGTCTAGAAAAGTGTAGAAATGTCTTACAACACTTCAAAAAACCTTCACAAGATGCCATAATTTGAATTTTAAGGACCTAATGTGAATGTTTAAACCACATTGCAACATTAAATCAAAGAAAAATGGACCAAGCATCATGAGAGAAAGACCTAAAAGACCATGAAAATTTCAAAGGGTCATTTTTCTATGGCACACTTCTCATCCATACAGCTTGACATGTTTCTCCTGTGACTGCCACATACTTCACTTTTGTTGAAGAAAGAGTGACAATTGGTTGTTTCTTTGAAGCCCATGATACAACCTGTAGTGTAAGAAAAAGTATTCATTTTTCACACTTAATTTTGGAATGAATAAATAATAATAAATGAGCTTAATGATGCCTTAATTTATTGTTGTAATATGTATTTTACATATTCACATTAATTTTAGGGCCCTTTTCGTTAAAATGGATTTAATTGTGTCTTGTTTTTGGTATTGTAAGGTGTATCTTTACACTTTCACACTAATCTAGGGCTTTATTAATTGATTGAGGATAATTTTCCTTAATTGGCCCTTTTAATTCAAATCCAAGCCTAATTAATTACAAATTCTGAGGGATAAAACCTGACATTCATAAATGCCACTAAATAAGGTTTAACATTGAGTATTGTGTGTCCTAGGCAAGTGGCCTAGGACCCATTCACCATAGGGTGAATGGGTCCTCACTTGCACCTAGGACTTAAATTTGATTTTTTTTTGGTGATATTTCAATGATTTCAAATCCCAATTCAATGTTGGCTTATGTTATTTGAATTTTGGGAATTAATCTTAAGATACATGTATAAATAAGAGGTTATTTAACTATGTTTCACCTAAAATTTTGAGTAAATTCATGATAGAAAGTTTATGATCAAGAGAGAATTCAAGAGAATTTTCATGGTATTCAAGAGCAGAATTATTGAAGATTATTACAACAAACAAGATTCCTATAATCATTGTTAGCATCCTACAATGATTTAACAACTAATCCCTTAAATTTGTGATTCAAAGATTGAAAATCTAATTTGAATAACTATCTTAATCATCATGAAGGTGCATTTAACTTGTCAACCTAGGGACATAGGATTGAAATGGGTTAGCACAATATGTGTACTAGGAATCCATAGTAGCCATATTCATTCTACAACTAAGAAAGACATAATGCTGAAAGAAAATTGATTAGAAAGAAGTAACATAAGTGTTGAACATCAAACAACGGTGATAGTAAGTTGAAGTGCATGATAGATATGAAAATCTAAGCAAACAGATAGGAAACTACTCTATCTATAGGAACAGTCACTAAATGGAATTCTAGTGGCTGTTGGAATAGACAGTTGCCAGATTTGTAACTATTTGTTGAATAGAAAAGTAATAACTAAACTAAGGATGGAATTCTCACCAAGTGGTCTCCCTTGGATGAGTATCCCTTAAGACAAACTCAAATGCAACAAACTTATAACTTCATTTTATTCCTTGAAAATCATGATTACAATAGAGCAACGCAACTGTATTACTGAAAAAGAAACTAATAATGTGAGTACAACATCAAATTAATCAACCTTCTAAGAAGGAGCATGCAAGTCTTATTTATAGAAGAAAAAAATACTAACTAACTACCTAGCAAGGCGGTCAACTCAAACAGATTAGGAAACCATTTTATGGAAAGCATAGAAAGTGGAAAGGAGGTTATGCATGTGTAGAATCTGGTCAAGCCGGTTTTCCTTAACACAGATCTAGCATAACCATAGTTCCTATAATCACTCAAAAAACTATTATGACCATTTACAAAATAGTTACAATCTTTGATTTGAACTAGGAATTTCCCTCCATTGAGAGTCTTCCCTTCATTGACTTTTGAATGATCACCTTTTTGACTCTTATGGCAAATGACCAGCTGGCATAATTTTCCTCAATTTTGTAGGCTCTAATTATATATGCATGAAAACATTAGTACACACAAAAATTACATATATATAACTATCTTAAAGTAACATTCATTAATCCACATGTAAAATTAACATAGATAGTTCACATACCATGAAAATGTCATTTAAAAGTTACAAAAATAAGTTTATGCCCAATGTCTATGGTTTTGAGGAAATAACATGAAAAGGTCAACCTCCAAGTATCAAAGTCTATGAAAATAACAAAAAATGGATAATAAACTCTATCAAAATTGAGCCATAAATTGGACTCATCACTCCCCCCAACCTAAGGTTTTGTTGGTCCTCCAACAATGGAAGAGTTATTCCTTTGCTTAGTCAATACCCTGAAATATGCAACTGCCAATTGTCCCACATCAGTTCTTGCATTGTATGAATTGGGGTCCCAATAGAACCCTTGCTTGTTGTCCAACTTGTTCCATCTTTTCCTTTCTGTAGCTATATCATACTGATAATACCTAAAATTTGGCACAGGCCATAATATGGTAGGTGGCTGAAAAGTTAATGGGAGCCAAAATTTCCCCTTCATCCTTCTAAGCTATATATATATCAACTCTTTTGCATGTTGCAACATAGTTCTACAGAGAGTGAGGTTCAACTTGTTTTAACTCATCAGTCAGACTGTTCCACCTTTGTGACAAATATCACATTATAGATTTCCCTATAGCTTCTGCTACCTTCTCATATTCTTTCTAAATTGCTTCTCTCATAGGAATGATCCAACTAATATAGCTTGTTCGGTAAAGAAATATGTGTCATTCCCTTAAAATGTCTCTAGGGTTTCTAGATTCAGCCCTAATGGGCAAGGGAGTGTTGGATTATATTTTCCTATAAGTCCTGAACTATTGTCCCCAACTAACTTCATTCTATATATAGGACATAAATGCTCTTAATTGGAAATCCCCAACATAAAACAATGGATTCCAATCATGATCATGGGACGCAACAAATTTTTCACTTCAGGAGGAGCAATTTGATAAGCCTGGAAAAATTCAAGAGGGGTATCAATGGAAGGATTAAAATTTGAAATGGTCCTTGATAATTTAAAATAAATATTCCTCTCCTTCAAATATAGATCATAGACTCTTGGAGGAGTCTCGCACTCTAATATTTGAGGCACTAAGGCTACTACATTGTCCACCTTTTCCATTAAGGAAACAATTTTTGTATTCTTTTCTTCAATCTCTGCATATTTCTTCTTAATCTCCTCCTTTAGCTTACATTTCTCCTTTTTCAATTCTTCTTCCCTCCTTTCAATCGCATTCATAGGTTCATGGCTACCATGCTCCATGAAAAATTAGAGGGTCTATGTATTCCTACCAAAAATTTTCCTAGCACTGATTCTTGCTCTCCACATGGCACCTGCTACAGGGATTATGATTATTCACCCAGTTCTGGCTACAAGGGTTCTTGCTCTTGCTACAGGACTCTTTCTCTTACTATAGGAGCTCCTAATTCTCATCATACTCTTGACTCTCAACCTGTTATGCAATGGAAACAAGCTCTACCAACCTTATATTTGCATGTTCCTCAAAAATTTCCCTTTCCTCAACATTCACCTACCCCATTGGAGCTTTTGTGTCCTCTCGTGATGTTCCTCGAGGGCTAGGGATTCTCTGAGGATACACACCAATGGTTGGCCCAGTTGGTCTTGATTTTCTAGGAGGGCTTTCATGTTTTTTATACTATAGGAAGAACAGTGTCAACCTTCTATTTCTTAGAGCTTGGCGCTTCATTTTTTGTCATTTTCTTTTTAGCTTTTCCTTCATTTCTTCCTTTTTTTTGTTCCCTAGTTCAAATTAGGGTTTCAAGAGGGACATCATAATCAGATTCTTAAGAGGAACTATCTTTTTCCCAAATGTTATGTCTCAAAAGAACTAATCTCTATAGTTTGCTCAGTTGTAGGAGGGTTTACACTAGGGCATGCACCAGAAGTTGAGGCTCCAGGAGTGACTTCAACAAAAATCACTTTCCTACTAACCCTACAAGGTTGAGGAAAAACCATAGGTCACTAATTCTCTAGTCTAAATTGATCAATATTTAAAAATTCATCCCAAGTCATATCAGACACATCATGCAAAGATTTCTCTACTAATAATTTGATCAGACAATGGTGGGAGACAAATTATCCCTACCTTTTTGGGTTTTAGCTGCCATGATTGAAAGAAGATGATATAACACATTTGGAATGCTCATTCTTCTCCCATGCCTCATATGATTCAGGAGTTTGAAATGCATAGAATGTACTTCATAATGTTGACAGCTACTTGGTTCCACAGCTCAGGCAAAGAGGTTCTCTTCAGACCTTGCTTGTCCACATCCAATGGAGGGTCACTAGGTTCAGTAAATTTATCCCTAGATGACCTTGCATCTCTAGTAGCAGGGTAATGTTCACCATCGACAGGAAACCCTATAACTTCTGCAATCCTTTCTTCAGTAGATATTACCTCCAACCTTTTTACCATGGCCTTTCTTTCAAACAATGTCTGCACAAATTTCAGCGCAATGTCTTCATTATAACCATTAAGCTTCAGGAAATAATCTAACCATCCACAATTTCTCAACTCGGCTTGGGAAAATGCATCTTGCATTACTACATCATGAATCATGGGTTCATTTCTAATTAACAGACCTCCCATTGCTTTAGCTTTTTGCAATTAAACAAGCACTCTGCAAGGTTTCCCTTCCTCTAATCTTTGTCTAAAAGCCAAATTTCTCCTTCCTGCAACGCTATTAAATTCCCAACACCAAT
>VDFB02001486.1:0-31695 GCA_007258455.2 Sequoia sempervirens | reverse complement strand
AAATGCTCCCAAATCTCAACAACTATTTTGCCGAATGGAACTTGTTGAAGCTAATCATCGATTTTTGAAAGCTTAATGAGCATCACGGCTTCACGATTTTGCTCATCAAACTTTTCCTAGTCTTTACCAGCCATTGTGGGACGAGTAGCAGTGCCTAGAACAATCTAATCAAGAGACCGATATTTGAAGATTGTCATCATTCACTACTTCCAGGTATTATAATTTTTGCCATAGAATCGTTGACTGCCTTCCAACATAATGTTGGTCAAACTCACCATCTTGCATGCTTTTCAAAGCACGAAAAAATGAGATACATAGAAGAGGCTCAAATAAACCGAATGTATGGAACCCAAGATACGAATTCCAATGCACTTAAAACAAAGGTAGTTTCAAGCACAAAAACCAAGGAAAACTTGGTTGCACAAATCCCAATGCATGGATTTTGAAATACCCAAAAAATTCTGATGACCACCCAAAAATCTTCTCAAAAAACCTAGAAAGAAATTATCAGAAAATTTTTTTGGCTTGAAAACAGAGGGTTTATTAAAAACCCTAGCCCGAATCTCAAAGAGCTGGCCAGAAAATGACTGAAAATCGACCAAGAAAATCACGAAGCACTAAAAAAAATGCCCAAACGACAGGTCGCACTTCAAAAATGCGCGCAGAAAGCAGAGAACGTGTTATAGAAAACGCATCAAAAAAACTGCATCGCCCAGACCAAGAAAATATCACGTACAGGTTTTCGTGAAGAAATCACGCTTAGGAAAATGCGTGAAGGAGAAAATATGAGTACAAATGCATCTCCAGAAAGAGCATGATAATAGAATTTGTCGTCCACCAAAAAATCATGAGAGAATGCATATAGGAAGACAAAAAACACCCAAAAGGGGGTTTTTATTGCACGGTAGAAAGGAGAAGAGAATCGCGCAGAAAATAACCCTGTAAACAAAACATGACCAGAAAAAGGAAAAAAAAAACACATCGGTCTCAAAAAACCTGTGAATTTTTTATGGAAAGAACACCACGATTTTCACAAAATGCCTTCGAAAAGCAAAAGAAAAGCCACGATTTTCATTCACAAGGAGTCGAGAAAGAAAAAAATCAGACAAAATCCACGCTAGGAGAAAACGAAAAAAATTTTCCCACTTCAAACCTCAGCTCTAATACCATGAAACAGGAAAGTTTCGATGTATTTGCATAAATTTTTATTAAAAGAATGAACTATATATGTAACAATTACAGAAAAAATGTTTCTATTACAAAACAATCGTTAACAAAAACAAAAAATAGAAACTATCTAATATATGCAGCATGCTACAATATTGACCATTAAATAGATATAATTTTAATTATTCTAATATTACACCATTCTTTACTGCATTTTAATTCCTCAAGATTGCGTGTGGCATTTCTCCTCTTATGTATCTATTAGCAACTTCTTGATCGAAACCTGCTGTGCCTGATTCTTCTCCATGTTTCAATCTGCATTGACTTGTTCCCACTCTATAGTGTGGAATCTCCCCTACGTCGAAACTCAGAGCAAAACAAAATTATGTTCTTTGCTCGTGTCTTAATCGCATGACTTTTAAATCAATTTTCATTCTTTATGTTGAGGCCTGAACTTAGTTCCTTGGCATGGCATCATTAATGGTTTTTCCTTACATTCATTAATGCCACCCCAATAGTCCCTCAATCCCCAATCTACTGCAGCTGCCCCCTCACTCATCATCTTCTGGAAATTTATGTATTTCCAGCCAAGCGGTGACCCTTGGCATTCATATCAACAATATAGATTGAATTCAAAACAAGGTGACTTTTTAGCTTCCTCTTCAAATTTGTCCATTCTTGATCAAATAAAGGATTCATTTATTTTTAATCACCTTCAATATTGGATAAAATGAATTATTCAAAACATTTGAATTTCCAACGAAATGTCTATATATGGAACTCGAAATGCATAACGAAATATGACATTTGTCAATCTATGACAAAACATCATTCCATCTCCTTGCCAATGACTACCAAAATTGAATTGAATTGCTCCAAAGAAAAAAAACCAAAAGCAAAACAACAAAACCAAACCGAATTTTTTTTTTTTTGTTGATGTTGATCGCCAGTGGACCTGGATGCTCCTGCATCATCTTCGGAATCTAAAACCCTAAGTGGAAATTCCTATGGGTATCTAGTTTTGGTAGTGAGACTAATCTACCCTAGCTGGACAAAGTTGGAGGAATCATCCAAGTTTCTCACAATGTTCGTCAGAGAGATTATCGAAATTCATAAAGTCTCTTTAAGAGATGAATTTCAGCATATTGGTATTTACTTATAGAAATTTCAGAGCATCTAGTTGATCTTTTCAAGAGAAAGGTTTTCAGAATGTGAGCTGGTTTGATTATAATATTATTATTTCTAAATGTTCTAGCCGTACTACTCTACTAACCAAAGGCTGACTAATAAATAGTATTTTGTTTTCCCAAGGAATGTTGTGTGAGTTTGTATTGGATTATAGGAGGTTCGAATTAATATATCCATTCTGTAGTAATATCTTGCTATCACAGCTGTAGAATTAGTTGCATCAGATTTCAAAAAGAAAGAGAATTCATGGTTTATATTAACCATTGTATCCTTTGAGGAAGGCGCTAAAGAATACATGGAACACTCCAATATTTGTATTGCTGCTTGAGTCCTCATTTCCTAGATGCTGCTTTTATTCCTAGGTGGAATATATAATTATTATAAGCCAAGCTAGTTGCTGGAACTTGTGGATGATATAATATATTTAAAAGGCTTAATAACTCTACTTTTTTCCAATTGAAGCCTTCAATAATAAATCCATCACCTTTAAAGGAAGCTACAGTCAGTGTTTGAGGGCGCCAAGACAATTTGGTCTTGGTATAGATGACGTGGAGGGAAGACTTTTCAAAGAAGCCACCGCATCTCTTAAAAGAGTTGCTGCCTATAGTTCTAGAGACTTGTGCACCTCCTTGGCCACGTATGTCTACTTTAAGGAACTGCACCCTATATTAGCCGCTACTTAGGGAAACATATATGTGGCAAGAAATAATGTTGCATAGGGAGCACATGAAGAAGTTGTAAAACACAATACTTTGATATCAATGTTTAGAATACATTCATTGTTTAGCTACAAAAAGCTATTTTCAGGTCAGACACATTTTATATAATCTTGATCCATATTTTCCTAAGTTACTGGTTCACCTGGTCTAAAGCCAGGCTCCAGTTCGGTTCGATACAGGTTCACCAAACAGGTCTGGTTCGAAACAAATTCAACTTGGGTTTGGATTTCTAACTGTGGGTCCAATCAAGGTTCAAAACCCTGACCATGGGTCCGGTTAGGGTCCCTTTTTTTCGAACTCGGGTCAATTTCACACCTAGTCGGACTTTTTCAACTTGATTTTGCAATTTTTAATTATTTTTTTTATTTTTTGTTGACTTCTAAAGACTAATATATTCCCTCTAGCCCTAATATTTGCCTGTAACACATGAAATAGGTAAAAAGATACTCATTTAACAACTTGTTAATGAAAAACAAGGTTTTTTGCCTCCATTGCTGAACTTTCTCTCTTTCTTACACAAGCTGAATAGACTTGAAGGTTGATCGTTGATTGTTCGAAGTTGGTTGTTGTGCTATTCCTAAGCACTTGCAGTGTCCTTTTGTTGCCAAGAAGATCGTAGAGCAAGATTTCTTCAAAAGAGGTAGGTTTTTTGATTATTTTTTTAAATTTCTTTTTTAACAAATGAACTCTTTTGTTTTGCTTTTTAGTTTTTGTTTTGCTTTCATTCCTCTAAATGTCTATAACACATGCTCAATTTTTTCATTTTTTTAAAATTAATTCTTTTAGTTTCAATGAATCAATACCAAAATTTCAATATGTTGTGCCTTAGGTATTTTGTATTACAATGGCAACGGGTACCTCCTCAGGCTCAACCCAATCTTGTTTCAAAAAAAACCCAAACTCTCCCCTTTGGAATATGTAGAAATGGTTTAACAACTTCCAGGTGGTGGAGCATATATTTGGATTTGTAGTCATTTCCATGTTCAATATTCGAGCCCATTCAGTCGAGTGAAAGGGCACTTGTGTGGGATCCTTGAACTAGGTATCAAAACTTGTCCAGGTGAAAACAACGAAGGTATTCTAGAAAATATAATGTTGGGATATATTGCTGAGCAAGAAAAAGCAAACCAAAGAGCAAGCAATCTTAAAGCAAATCATCCTTTGAAGAAAGGATCTCAATTGATGAAGCCCCCTACACTGCCTTCTTGTTTTCCACCTATAGATAGCCATCCATTTATGTCCATCCCTCAAGAGAAAACCGTGCCCTTTACAAATAAAAGATCTAAGGGACTATTGGAAGCTTCATTTCGAAATGAGGCAAGAGAGATTGTTGATCAAGACATAGCAAGATGTGTCTATGCCAATGGATTAGCATTCAACGTTGTTCGTTCACCATATTGGCAAAAAATGGTGAAATCTATTAATGAGGCTCCAAAGGGGTATAAAGGCCCAGGTTTTGAGAAGGTGCGTTGCACCTTATTAGAGAAAGAGGTGAAACATGTAGCAGACTCTTTGAAGCTCATAAGGGATTCGTGGATCGAAACAGGAGCGACCATCGTTTCTGATGGATGGAAAGATGCAAAAACTCGCCCATTGATGAATGTTATTGTCATGTGCCCTAAAGGGGCAATGTTTTTTGAGAGAAGTGATTGTGAAGGACAAGTGAAGGCTGGTCCATTTATTGCTAACATCCTTTGTCAAGCTATTGAAGAAGTGGGCCATCAAAATTTTGTGCAAGTTGTAACTGACAATGCAAAAAATTGTAGGGTTGTTGGATTATTGATTGAGGAGAAGTATTCACACATTTTTTGGACACCTTGTGCTGTCCACTCCCTCAATCTAATTCTACAAAAAATTGGAACCAAAATTGAGTGGATCAAATGGGGGTATGCTAAGGCCGAAGACATCTAAATGTTTGTCACCAACCACCATATACAAGGCATATTTAGACACTTCTCAAAATTGGAGTTGTTGAAGGTAAGCTAATTCTCAATATTTTTAATTTTCTTTTAATTTTAAAATTTGATTTTATAAAATTTAAATTATATTTAATTTTAATTTTGATTTTGAAACAAGTTGCTGAGACCTATTTTTCCTCCAACACAATTGTGTTGAGATGACTTATGAAGGTTCGTGAGACACTCTGTAATATGGTCATCAGCCCCAATTGGTCTATATGGAAGCAATCTAGCACTGAAAGGGCAAATATGTTTAAGCAAAGGATCCTAGATGATGGTTGGTAGGATCATGTTGAGTATCTCATCAGTTTCACTGAGCCCATATTGAGCATGATCCGTTACACTGACATAGATAGACCTTGTTTGGGCGAAGTATATGATGGTATCGACCCAATGATTGAGAAGATGAAAACCATCATCAATGCAAAAGAGGAAGATTCTAAAGAAAATTTCTTCAAAGAGCTACATGAAATCATTGTAGATAGATGGACCAAAATGACCACTCTGTTGCATCTTCTCTGTTTTGCATTGAGTCCTAAATATTATAGTACTGAGATACTTCATGCTTCATCAAGAGTTGCTCCATATAGAGATGCTGAAGTGGCTCAAGCGTACAAAGCAGCACTTCGTAGACTCTTCAGTGATTGTGACCAATGCGATCGGATGAGGGCTGAGTTCATGAGTTTTGCATGCTCCAGTGGTGTTGGTCTTGATGCTCTTCAAGACAAGTCCAAGGTTGATGCTCATAGTTGGTGGCACTTCTATGGCCAAGAATACACACACCTCCAACCTCTTGCAATAATTTTTTTATCCCAATTAAGTTTTACAGTCAAATTCTTTTATCTTTTAATTTTTTAAATTTAAGTTTTATAATTTATATTTTGTAATATTAATTTTAATTTATATTTTGTTTACTTAAGTTTTGTAACTCTTAACTATTAATTTGGTCTTAATAGGTTGCTAGTTCATCTTCTTTTGAGAGGAATTGGAGCACATACTCCATCCACTCAATAAAGCGCAATTGGCTACATTCATAAAAGGGCGGAGGACTTGGTGTATGTGGATTCAAACTTGCGCCTCCATACACACAAGCAAAGTTCCTACAAAGGAGACACAAGGAAGTGGCATATTGAGCCAGAGCAACTTGACTTGGATGCTTCCACAAGTCATTTAATTGCACTTGATATTGATGATGACTATGAGCCTGAAGCAGCTATCGAGCATAGAGTGGTAGTGTCAGTGCTAGTGGCAATGCTTGTGCGAGTGCCATTGATGCTATTTTTGGTTCTACACAAAATGTAGCATCTAATGATGCTATTGCTGATGATGTTTTTTTTGATGAACCATATGATTCAAATTGATCAATGATCAATAATGGCTGATTGACATTTTTATGTTTGAACTTTAATTTATAATTCTATATCATGACATTTGAGTATCACTAATATTTTAATATAATTATGAAAGTGGTGGTGTATTTTTGCTATGTTATTTGATTATTAATATGGTGGTATATTCTGAACTTAATTACTGCTGCAAATATGTATAGATTTCTGATTTTTATATGTTTTGTATTACCAAACCCAACCCCGAAAATTTTTTTTGCCCAATCGGCAAATCGGATCCTCGAACCCTAAACATGAACCCAAAACCAAACTTGTAACTTGGATATTTTCTATTAAATCCAGTTCACCTGAAAGCATTATCAAATACATAATTTGGTGTGCATTCATGCAATTCCTATGTATATTTCTAGAATGATAAAAATGTTAACAACAGATTTATAGTGACTAAGTTATGTGTAAATTCCCAAATTCTTGAGAATGGTTGAATGTAATAATATTGGACATGATAGGGCAACATCATTTGTGAATTTGGACAATGAAATTACCATGCTAAATTAGTGTTGTTCATAAGCAAACTCAATTCATTCTTCCATCAATTGTTTGACGAGATGCTTATTGGTACAAGTTGGTGAAAGTAGAAAAAATTTATATGCAAATTTGATTCAAGACTTTACAGTGTTGTCCAAGAAAACATATATTACTTGCAATTTACCTAAGTTACCAGTTTGGGTACGGGTTCAGATACGGATATGGTGTGGGAATATATATATATATATATATATATATAAACATGAACATGTTCAAAATTATAAATTTAATTATAAGAACAATGATAAACTATTAAACATAATTACCAATAAAAGAATATTTAAATACCTCATATAATCATATTCATAGTTTGCAAAATTGTAAATACTCAAGTCTTAAAATGTCATTACACATTGAAAGTTCAAATTACAATTAATATTTAAATTAGTAGTCTTCAAATTCTTCTTCATCAAAAGCATCAAGGTCGTGGTCCTGTTGTGACCTTTTCACACATCGCCCCATTGCAAATGGGGACCCTTCGTTTTTTTTTTTTTTTTGCTTTTTGGTTTTTCCTTGGCGTCGCAACTGCTTATCACTAGTCTTTTTGCAATGAGGAGTTTAAGTTTTGGAATGGTCACTCGAGTCGAGTAAAAGAATTTGAGCCCGGATCATCATGCAAGCGTCATCATTGTGCTTACGAGGCGTAGGAGACGAAGATCGACTGTCGTTTCAATCAATTCTGACACCTCCTACTTTTTAGGGTTTTCACTTTGGCCCCCTATTTTTTAGGACCTACTTTTGTGGCACTTTTGAGCAATTCTGAGATCCCTATTTTTTAGGGGCTATTTTTAGAAAGTTGCTATTTTTGGAAAAAAACTATTTTTAGAAAGTTTATATTTTTGGAAGGGTCCTGAATTTCAAAAATCCACTCAGAAGTTCCAAAAACCCAACAGAACTCTCAGAAAATCGATTTGAAATTTTTTGAATTCATGGTGAAATTCTGGAAAATCACAGAAAAATGGTGAATAATCTGAAAAACCAGTCAAGAAATATGAGAAATTCATGGAAGAGACTGAAATTCATGATGAAATCGCCTAAGTATGGAGTCCAACCAGCATGGAGAAGGAAGAAGTTAATGTCAAAGAGGCTTCAGCCAGAAGAAACAATGGCAAGACATGAAGGCAACTCCGCCCAGCAATGGCAAGGATGAATGCCAAGTCCACCCAACCAGACAATGAAAGTGGCAAGCCATAGGGTGAAGTCCGCCCAACAATGGCAAGAAAATGGATGAAGTCCGCCATAGGCAAATGAAGAAGTGGCAAGCCAAAAGGTGAAGTCCCCCTTCAGTGGCATGAAGATGTGCCAAGTCCGCCCTAAGTCAAATGTTAAATGGCTAGGAAATTGGTGAAGTCTGCCCTTTAAATGGCTTCAATACTTGCCAAGTCCGCCCTCAACAAGAAAGTCATGGCACAAAAACAAGTAAAGTCCGCCTTAGGCATTAAGAGATGGCCTAAGCAATTAGCAAGTCCGCCATATGGAAAAAGGTGAAGTGGCTTGATGCATAAGCTAAAATTACATGGCTTAACAATGAACAAAGTCCGCCATACTTAGAGAACTATGAGAAAATCAGAATTTTGCCTAGGCTTCAGCCTTGGAAATATTTTAAAATATTCTTGGCACCTTGAGAAAATTCGCCATACTTGGAGAAATATTTTTCTAAATCCAAGATTTATTTTCGCCTGAGATTTGGGAAGATAAAAAATTGTGGCCAAATAAAATTGGACGAAAGAAAAATTGTGGCCAAATAAAATTGGACGAAAGAAAATTATGGCCAAATAAAATTGGACGAAAGAAAAATTGTGGCCAAATAAAATTGGACAAAAGAAAATTATGGCCAAATAAATTTGGAAGATGAAAATTATGGTGAAATAAAATGGACGGAAAGAAAGTTATGGCAAAATAAATTTGGAAGGAAAAATTTGCCTAAGGCAATGGCAAGAACTTTTTGAAGTCTGCCTTACATTTGAAATGGAAGTCTCCAAAGTCCGCCATAAGGAATGGTGAGAATGTCCGGACAAGAGGAAAGTCCTACCTTGGCACTTAGAAAAGAGACAAAGCATATGCAAAGTCCGCCATGGAAAAATGTTCACCAAGTCCAACTTGTAGAGAGAGAGTATGGCATACAATGAGAAGTCTGATTTCGGGAGATAGAAATGAAGAGTTAAATATGGAATATGCTCGTGCCAAGATGAAAATGACGAAGAGAAGTATGAAGTTTACTTTAAATTCGACACAAAATTCACCGTGACTTCAGGAGAGAGAAGGTTAAAAATTTAGCTTCGGAGCTAGAATTCAGGAGAGAGAAAATGAAAATCTTCATCCAACATTGGGATTGATGAATAATTTTTGCCATGGCTAAATAAAATAAAGATAAAATCAAATAAATTAGCTATTTTGGAGAAAATTAAAAGCTTGAAAATGAAATTAGGAGAGAGAAAATCTAAATTTATTTATTTTGTTTCCTACAAGTGGATGACTACACAAGGCGAATCTTCAAAGAGGAAAATGGCAAAGAAAGTGTAAAGTCCGACTTGAAGGGAGATGAAAGAAAACTTGGGGAGTCCACCCTTACACATCGCAAGACCAACGGGAAGTTCGCCAATAATTTGGCATCATGAAGACAACGGCAAGCACATCGTCAAGTACACCCAACTTACGCAAGCCAAATTCAAAATTGAAGACAAATCGACCGGCGAAGTTTATTTGAGCACAAAAATGGCACTTGAAGAAATTCCAAAGCAATCCGGGAAGAAAGACTTAATAACTTCAAGTCTAAACAGGTGCTCCAAGGCGAGGTGAGAAGACGAAGCCAAAGTCATCCAAGATCAAAGCACAAAGGATAGTCATTGGCAGGAAAAAATATTCTAAGGCAAGAACATGGAAAAAGAACAAAGTAACCAAGGAGGACATCCAACCTACTGAAGTGGCGCCTCAACCAATCATATTGTTCCAAGTCAGCACATCCAGATTCAACAACTTTCTATTTTATTTGTTGGTTCATATTTGGTAAAAAGGACAAGTGTCCTCGAATGTAATTTTCTCATTGGTCGAGGAGTTAGTTAGGACAAACCCTAATTAGGGTTTCATTTTGTAATCTCGTCTGTTGATTCCAAATTAATCTTGGCCATTGAATTGTAATTGGGGAGCCTATACATTGAGCTCACCCCCTCATTTGTAAAGCATGGGAGCATGTTGCAAAACATGTTGAGATAAGCAATTGTTGTAAGACTATCAAAGTAATAAGTAATGCATGCATTGTTCTGATGGTGATCACTTCTCTTATTTTGGAGTTGTTATGGTTCTTATCCCTCATCATAGTTTAGATTTTATTTCATGTATGTTAGATGAATGCAAGATTTGATAAGTATTGATTTATGGTGAAACTTTTTGCTCATACTTTCTTTGAATAGATGATTTTCATTCAATGCATAAAGTTAGCCTAAGCTTATTTTGTGGATGCTTAACTTCTGTCTGGATAATTATTGTTCGATTTGATGGTAGTTATTCATGACATGAAAATCATAAGCACATTCCCTTGAAGATTGCACCCCCTTTGTGTAGTTGTCGTTGAGCGTGGCGAAGTGAAACGTGGTTATTGGTTCCACCAAGTCAATACCGTCTCTTGAATTCTTAGGAGTAGATTAGAACTTCTGAACCCTTATCTCCTTTTTAGTTTGTTTGATCCATGACCCAAACAATAGAGCTTCATTGTCTAGACCTTCATTGTGAATTGAACAAGCCTAGCGTAAGTCCCTTTGTGTTACCAGCATAATCACATCAAACCACAGAGCTCATCCACACCTAACTGAAACATTGGAATTACCATATGATCTTTCTTGTAGTCTTAGCATACGAGGTAGTTTTTCAAGAGGGGATAGAGCGTCTTTGACACTTTATTCTAGAATGTTTGTTGTGTCATAAAACACGCATCAATAGGTCCATAATTGGTTCAATTTCCTTTGAACCAGTATCAATTGGATTGCCACTCCCACTAGGTGTGTTAAATGCAGCAGTTGCCTCAACGTCGTCTATAGAAGCTAAGGCAAGTTGTGCAACTGTAGCATCTAAATCAGCACAATCGGGGGCTACATCCCAATTCTTTATCACACACTCATTGTATTCAGGTTTCTTATGCGACAAGAGACGAAGGTTGGAGTGTACATAGACCAAATCCTTTGCTTTTTTTGCACCCAAATGATTGTGCTTGACCAAGTGGATGGAGTATGTACTCCAATTCCGTTCAGCTGAAGAACTTGCAACTTGTTGAGTATGCATACAACATTTAGTATTTAATTTTACTTGCCAATAATATATAGCATAAATAGCATCGAATGAAAAACAAAAAAACAAATAAATAAAAAGATACATACTTGGGAGAGTATTTTAATTGCAAGAGGCTGCAAGAAATTGGAGCCTTGACCATGTACATACCACCACTCATCAGCATTTTTCCTATATTGTCTAGAAGAGCAGAAACATCATGATGTTTTGAAGATATGAATTAGCCAAGCTCGCTCAAGGCAATACTTTGGATATCTTCATCTAAAAATATCTTTCTAAAGGAATCCTTATAGCCAACAATAACCTCCCCATCCCTATATGGTGCCACCCTCCTCGGCAATGAAAGTACCTTGTTGCTATAATACTTTGGTCACAAAGCAAATGCTAAGATATGTAAAGGGGTGGCCATCTTGTTCCAACGGTCAACAATAATCTTTTGCACAATTTTGAAAAATGTTTTTGTTGGGTCATGTTCCTTGGCATCTATTATTGTTCTTATTTTCTCCACCATGGAATCCATGCCATCATAAATTTCACCCAAACATGGGTGATCAGTATCAACATACCTAATCATGCTCATAATGGGCTCGGTGAAATTTAAAGCATATTCCACACGAGCCCACCACTTATCATCTAAGATCATTTCTTTTACTTTTTGTGCTCTTTCTATGCTTGAATGCCTCCATACACTTCACAAGTTGTTGATGATTATTGCAATGGCTTTTCCATTGCGCCAAAAGATTGACCTGTTAACGCTTGAAACAAATGCCAGATTTATATAAGATCCATGAGAGGCAGTTAAGCCATGTCACAAATCCAAAGGGAAACACTAGACAACTAGCACCGACCAAGGGGACGAAGGCACCGACCTTCCAACAATCCCTCCCAACATGACCACTGGGGTTCAAACCCGTGACCTTGCTCTGATACCATTTGTTGCAATGGCTTTGTCGTTGTGCCAAAAGATCGACCTGCTTACGCCCGATACAAACACTAGATTTATACAAGATCCACAAAAGGCAGTTAAGCCATGTCACAAATCAAGAGGGAAGTGTTGGACAAATGGCACCGACCTTCCAACAATGACTATAGAACTCAAGGCCTCTCACACCTTCACAAGTCGTCTTAAAATGATTGTGTGAGATGCAAATCAAGTTTCAGCAACCTAGCATGGTATTAAAATACATGTCACAAATCAACAATGAAAACTTAAAATTAAAAAATAAAAAGTTATATTAAAAAATATAATTTAAATTACCTTCAACAACTCCAACTTGGAGAAGGTCCTGAAGATGGCTTGTGACATATGATGATTAGTCACAAACATTTGGATCTCCTTGCCCTCCGCGTAGATTGTTTTGACCCACTCAATATGTGTGCCAGTCTTTTGCACTATCAAATTGAGTCAGTGGATAGCACATGGTGTCCAAAAAATGTGACTATATCTAGCCTCCACTATAGCCCCAACTGCCTGGTGCAGGAGCACCCAGGTCACTAAATGCCTTTCAGAGGCCAATATGTTAATTTTGTAATAATTCAAGTCAAAATCATGTGTCAATGCTTTGTAAAGGATAATTTGAATGTAATCAAGTCATAACAGGAGTCACTAGGTTGTAAAAGTGGGACAAAATGCAAATAATGCAATATTGACAAAAAAATGTCAAACAAAAAGAGCATAAAATAAGAAAAATCAAGAAATCAAGGAATAGGAAGAGAAAACTCGGTGGAGGAAGTAGTTAGGCAGTTGGAAGTTGAATAGGAAGTTGCCTTTTTGAATGTAAAAAGCTATAAAAACATGTACATGGCGAGAAAAAGCAGATCTTGTATTCCATTTTCATAAAAAATCAATAAAATACCCCTGTTCAGTTATTTTGGAAAGCTTTTCTGTTCTTGTTTTTGGTTTGCATAGTTATTCAAGCATTCTAAGCTTTGATTCTTATCAAAGAAAGAGTCTTCTTTCACTCTTGAAGGTTATAGAAATTGTAAATTCAGTAATAAAGTAAATTGAACTCAGATTCTGAGTTTCAGTCTGTAGATTGTTTTGAGAGTCATTTAAAAGATTAAGGCCCATCCCACCGATGGAAACCTAGTAGGAAGGTGGGATGGGATAAGTAGGATGTTTTTATGTAAGTTGTGTTGTGTAGATATACTTATGAGTGCAGGGGCAATAAGAATATGAAGTTGTATTGCTGATTCAAGACAAAATTTCTGAGTTTTCCACTTGAAGAAGGAGGTTTCAAATAGAGTTTTGAAGGAACATCATATGCATGGGTTAGAAGATGATTCCAAATGCTTTTGCAGATGTATTGTGACATGTTTCAATTGTTGGCCGGAGGTTTTGAGGTTTGCATGTATCCTATACAAGAAACCCTCACTGATTTTTGTGCTTTTCACCCTAGAATCAAGGGTTTGATAGAACAGTGGGTTTTTAAGTTCTTCCACTCTTGAAAATGAATGAATCCTGTGTTATATGGTGCAACTAAAGACTTTTCATGGTTGGTTTGTGATTTGAAGTTGTTAAAAGGGTGACTCCTTTGCAAAACAGGCCTATTTTACTAGCCTTTTCCAGCGTACAAGACACAGTTCTGATAATTTCTTTAAACCAAACTATCTGAAGCTTTAAGCATGTTGTGGTACATTATATTAGACTCATGAAGGTGCAGATAACTTGGGTTGTTTCAACTTAGATTGGAGAAAACACCCAATCTAGGGTATGAATGCCTCATTGACAAGTAGTACCTTGACTGCTCAGAGTATAGAAGTCTGTCCTAACAGTGACCTGTGAGTTTGGTTTTGGGATAATGTTGTCTAATTGATGGTGTCAGGGATGTATGGATGCCTGGATAGCATCTAGAAATGAGATATGTTGTTTTGATACTTCGACAGTGAGGAATCTTGGTGTAAAATAGAAATTTGAGTACATGCAATTGAAGTCCTGATATAACAGAGTTGTGTAGCAGCATATGTGGATTGTTCTGTCAAATAGTAATGTTACAGGTGATTCTATGCTTGGATGAAGTAAGAAGACAGAGTTGAAGGTATAGGAGTTGTGTTCTCAATATGCTTGATGGTGTTGAATGATGACTTGATGGCAAAAAGGACAGTCTGAGGAACAGAGGTATGGTTGATTTGTATCTGTCATGATACTAAGATTAGAGATGTCTGAAGATTTGGTAATTGGTAAGCAAAATGTGTTGACTTGGTGAATGAGTAAGTTGGTGATTGCTTGGTGTGTTATGATGTGGGTTGTTGAACTGAAACTTGTTAAAATTTTGTAGAGACACTAATGGGCATGGTGCATGAAGGGACTGTCTTCAAAGGTCCTGATTTGAGTTTTGTTTGATTTTTGATCAACTTGATAATGATGATGATTTGGAGTATGGTTTGTCAAAATGGAATACTAACTTGATGCCTTAAAGTTTGTAAATTTGTAGAATGAAGAACAAAGTGGAATTGTGTAAGATTTTGGTGGAAGAGTAAATATTTTTGGTGTTTTGTATTTGATCTTCTCCTGGTTCTATTGGGATTGAAATTCCCTTGAATAAATGATGTTGTTGTTGGTGTTCGTCATGATGCTCTGCATCACTGCCCCACAATTTTTAGCATTGTCCATTATGACTTGGGCAACACTTTCAAACCCCACCATTTCAATGGCATGTATGAGGATATTGGCAATAAAACTTGCATCTTTTATTTTCCCTTCACAATCAACTACGTTAAAAAACATCGTTCCTTTAGGGGCATTGCTATAACATTGATCAATGGTCTATTTTTGCAATCTTTCCATCATTCAGAAATGATGGACACACCTGTTTCAACCCATGTATCCTTGATTACTCTCAATACTGCCTCTGTTGAAAATTTCTCCTTCACCAATAATGTGGTTCGCATCTTTTCATACCCAGGAGAAACATAATTAGAAGTTGTATTAGAAAGGGTTGTCACCATTTACCACCAATAAGGTGATCTAACAATGTTGAAAGGAAGCCCATTGCCATAAATGCAACGAGCAATGCTCTGATCTGCAATCTCCCTTGCTTTATTTTCAAAGGCTTTCTCCAATGGGCCTCTTTTTCATGTAGCTGAAGTATTTTCTCCTTCAGAAGATTGTGCCATTTCCATGAAAGGATGTGGGCCACTTGATTGTGATAAGCCACTAGGAGGTCTTTCCAAGCTTCTCTTAGTAAGAGGATGTGCCATAGACTTTGATTTTTTGCATGTCATGTCAACCTCCTCTTGTTCTTTAATATAAGCCAAAATTTGGTGTTTTGACAACTCCTTTTTATTTGGCCCAAGGAAAACTTTTATTCCTTGTAAAGGAATAGCGCATAAATGAGCTTTCATTCGAAAGTAAGAGCTCATATATGTAGTTCCACATTGGCTACAACACCAAACAAACCCCACCACTGAGAATTTGTTGAATCATTTCCAGCGCCGCCGCGTTGGCGCAATTTCAGTCCGCGATCCAACGGTCTCCACCGCACCGTTCCAGAAACCGTTCCAACGAAGCGTCGGCGACAATGGGAATGGTATCCTGCCCGTTGCCCAGTTCGTGCCCCGTCCGGCAGCAACCAACGAAAGCCCAATCGTCTCCGATTCTTCTGGCGTCGGCGTCTGCCTGCGCAACAACCTCCAGCGCCCCACCCTGGCGAAAATCGCCTGGCTGGAAGGCACGCTATCTTCTGGAGTTTGCGCCGAGCGCCAGCGTCCACAACACCGTGGCCCTGGCCTGTCCCTCCTCCTGTCCTGTCCAGCCCAGTGTCCTGCCCCTGTCCCCTGTCCTGTCCTCCTCAGAATTCCAGTGGTAATGGGCAAAACAACAATGCCTAATAACATTGTAACATACTCATAGAAGCAAAATCCTTAAAATTTGCAATTTTTAAAAATCCCTTGCCACCATTTTTTCCTTGATTTTTTTAGGATTTTTTGCAGATTGTTGTTTGGCAAAAAATTGTTGAAAATTGCGAATTTTTTCGAGTTAAAATCGCGAAAAAATCGCCATAAATCACCCTAACAACTTTCACATTTAAAAACCCTAAATTTGGCATGTTTTCTACTATAAATCAGGGTCACGATAAGTTAAGGGTGTCTTTTGTTAACTCTCTAGTTTGCCCTACATACACGCATAGAAAAGTTCCTTTCTGCTTTGAACTTTAAGATTGCAATCTTGTCAGTATGCCCTAAAATAAAGTAAACCACAGTAAAATAAAGCAAGGGATTCTTCATTAATTAAAATAAGCAATTCCAGCCATTTTCACTAGTCATGCCTGTGTAAGGTGAACTTATAAATGGTTATAGCATTTACCACCTTCATGTCAAGAAAACTTCATAAGCTAACTTTGATGACCAAGTTAGTCAAAAATGTACATATGAAACCTACACAAAGAATGAGCAGTCTACACCAAATCAGTCCAAATTGTAAATAACTTTATGGTATCGTTTTAAGTTCATCATCTGTTTAGATGTTAGGTGATAGGCTCGACTCTATTGCCCTCAGATTAAACATTGATCAAATTTTTCCCAGAGATTTTGAAGTCCTCACATGGCCCAAGTTTGTAGCAAAGTCCCCAAAAAAACCATTTGTGGTGCCTATACAAAAATCAATGATCATACTACTTTGTCTCTCTTTATGTCATAGATTAATCATCATCTAAATGTCAAGTCAAATCAATTATAGTCTTCCCCCTCTGAGCTTGCAGGGTTATCATGTTTTGGTCTAGTTTTTTAGCTAACTCTTGCAAAATGTCCAAGGTTGTACTATTCCAAAATGAAAAACGATGAGGTTCCTCATTGATGATGACTACAACAATGAAATGAAAGTATGTAAATGTCTAATACTAAATCTATAACCTGCATAGCCTATAGGTACTTTACTTTACATAGAGAATATTAAAAATAATTTCACTTCATGTTCAAAACTTGTAATATAGCTCTTGAAGGATTTCAATCCTGCACCCATTTTTATGCCAAGCATGCAGATTATGTCTATAATTCAAAGACATCATTTTGCAAGCTTGAAATTAGAGATAGTGCATTACCCTGAATTCAAACTCCATTCTTTGATTGCAAGCTTGCACAACTTTAAAGAGTATCTGCCTGAGATTTTAACCATTCTCTTGGGCTAGTAATGCACTGTCTCTAATTTCAAGCTTGCACAAATTTAAAGAGTATCTGCCTAAGATTTTAACCCTTAGCAAATCCTTTATTTTATCACGCTTACTTTTTCATCCTCCATTTTATTTCATTCATGTCATTGCCTTCTCAAAGCTTTTGGTCACTTGTATCATTCATGATTCCATACACTAGCCTTTTCCACTTTTCTCGGATGTCATTTCTGCAAAGGTTTTACATTACAATTGATTCCATATCTCACATATACACTACTGTATTGTATGAGGTGCTCCAACCGATCTTTAGTTCACAACCTAAGCAAGAAACAGATGCCTTTAAGCTCAACAAACATAAACTTGATAAACAACATGCAAGCTTTCTATAATTCAAGGGTTAAAATCTCTATTTAATTTGCTCTCTATATCTCTATGCTATGGAAATGACCTTAAATTTCAAAAAATTGTAGTATTTGTCTCTTTTTCTACAAATTTTTTATGTTTTTTTTCCAAATCCAATTTTTTTTCCGATTTTTTCCTTATTTTTTCAAAAACTCCTAAACTTTTGGTTTGCCGATTTTTTCCCCAAACGATTTTTGCTGCTATCCAGCAACTTAGTGTAGTGCTTTCTATTTACAACAGTGGTGAGTCCTAATGGTGATCAGATTCATATTTGATTTATTATCACTTAAGTTTTATAATATTGCTTTATAACTTAACTGAGGGGGGCATGGGTTCATGAATTGTACCCCTTGGCCTAGTAAGGTGATGTTTTTAAAAGAGGGCCAGTGTTCTTCCTTGTGTGCTACTTATAGGGAGGCTATTTATCATTTTTTTTAAGGCTAAAGTAATGCCTCATAAGGTGGGATGGCTAGTTGGGACTTAAATGATAATTTATTTATTTTTTAAGTGAAATTTTTGGAGGCAAAAGGATGGACGCCCCTCTTGGGATAATTTCATGTTACTTTCAAAAGGGTGAAATGGAGGGAAATGAAATGAAATTTGCCATAATCTATTCCTCACTCTATAAATTCTCATTTGAGGCTCCCATTTGGATATCTTAGCTTTAAATGACATAAAGTTATGGTGCTGAATTGTTTCAAGATTTCTATGTTGCTGCTTGAGGATGAAAACCCTCTTCTTGGTTGCTGGTTTCAGTGGTGAAATATCCACCCTAGCTGGTTGGAGTGTTGTTCATCACATTTCTAAGTTTTTTGGTAGTTGGTGAATTTTGGAGGTGAAAATATGAAGTTATATTCAGTGTTTTGAGTTGGGTTTCAAAGTTTTGGCTTGGTGGGTGGTTTACTCCATTTTGGAGTGAGTTTGCAGCTGACTTTCCTCATTTTCTGAGTTATGATATAATTTTCTGAGGTATGAAACTTGCTATTCCTGAGTACCAAACAGGTCATATCTCCGTGGTGTGTAAGAAACTCTTTTTGGGTATTGTTTCATTGGAAACCTCATTACTGGGTGCCCCATGGTGACTATTCACTTGCATTTGTTGGTGAACTTCTGATTTTAGAAATCAAATCGCCCTCCTAGGGAGCTGCGCCACTTTCCTATGTTTTGGGTCTTCATGACTGAGCTCTAATCTGCAGCTTAAGGAGTCTGAAATCTGCATTTTTTGGTGGACTTGACATTGTATTTGACTGTTTAATGTGAAGGGACATCCAGAAATTGATTACTTCTTGTATTGGCCTCTTTGTGATAAGTTTTGGGCATGTGATGTTGTTCATTCTATGACTGAAAGGATGCACTTTAAGGACTGTGAACAGGTCTCAAATTTACCTCTTCATCT
Source organism: Sequoia sempervirens (assembly GCA_007258455.2). Lineage (NCBI taxonomy): Eukaryota > Viridiplantae > Streptophyta > Pinopsida > Cupressales > Cupressaceae > Sequoia > Sequoia sempervirens. Next base: position 12,543 of record VDFB02001486.1, on the reverse strand, counting down.
GAGTTTTAATTGTGAAGTGTCTCTCTTGTTATCGTAGTTGAAACCATCTAATGTTTGATGATATGTAATGTATTACAATGATATGTTACTTGACAATGAATGCAATGTAAATGTTAAATGAAACTTGGAAACCAAGGATTTTTGCATCCTCCGTCTTATTCTTAAACAAACACAACCAAAAAAAAAGTCAGGGATGCTCATTACAATGCTATCAGAGCTCAACTTAATCCTGCCAACCAGTGGGCAATGAACTTCTATGAGCATCAGTGACAAAGAAAGAAGATATCTTGAAAGGCTAAGGAAACAAGAGGAGGATTTATGGGAGCATTGGCCTTCAGAAAGAACAACACTCCAAAACTCACTCTATAGACTCAGAAAACTCTGAAAATATGGATGATTGGGGTGAAAGGGCGAATAGAGACCATGTAGAACTAGATCAGATGATGTTCCTTCTAAATGTTGTGGTTAGGGGACAAGAAATGGCAGCCAAACATGCCCAAGAAACCAATCAGCAGCTTGCATAGTTGGCTGAGGGGTGGGCTTGCTTGGTAGGCAACAACTGAGGCAATAATGGGCAAGGAGATGGTTTGGGTCAATGTGGAGCAACAAATCAGCACCATAGGGCAGTGGTGGCTAGACCTCTCATGCCGGTTTTCTCACCTAGAGTTGAACCACAACAAGATCACAAGCTCACACTGATAGAAATGCAAGATCAACTCAAACAGGATTGGATTGATGCAGCCCCAGGATTTCAACATGACATATCTCTTTGAGATTATATGAATATCAGGATGAAGCAAATGCCCAACGAGACCATAGAAAGCATCATAATGACTTGCAAAGGAAAGTTGGGAAACTTAGCCTTCCTCATTTTGATAGGTCTAGTAAGACTTCAGCAAGAGCATGGGTTCAAAAGGTGGACACATACTTCAATCTAAACCCCATGCATGAAGAAGAATCCATAAAATATGTTGCTATATACTTGATGGAGTTGCACATGAGTGGTGGCATCATTGGACGATCACAATGGGGCATGCTCAAATTACATCTTATGCAAAATTTACTGAGAGACTCATAGAGAGGTTTGATAAGAAGGATCCAAAACTTCATTATAAGGAGTTGGTACAATTGAAACAATGGGGCTTGGTGGATGCTTATGTTGCTGATTTTTAGAGGTTGTCGGTCTTGGTAACAAACATATCTGAGAGGAGCCTCATTGTTCTCTTTATAGATAGGTTATTCGATCCCTTGAGGGGATGGATCAAGGCATTCAACCCACCTCTTCTATAATGTCCCCATTTTAGCCTGACCTTGTTTTTGAATGGTTTAGCCTATTCCTGGCCCTCGTAGGCTAATACAGATGGTTAAAGGGTCCTGCTTGGCAGTGATCAAAGTGTTTCCTCCTTCAGAGCTTAGTGCGGGTTCAGGTTTGGCCTTCATTAGACTCAGTTCTTCATAATTACTATTTATAGTAAGTCACCATTTTAGGGGAGTCAGGGTGACTATATTTAGTAAAGCACATGGACAGGTCTCAGATGCAGTGTTGACCTCTTAATTACTTGGATAGGCGAAATATTAAATGTTTAATGAGTAATTATCATTAAAGGTACTTTAATGATAATTAAATAATATAAAGTTAAATTATAAAGTCAAAAAGTGTACTTTATTTTTTATGAGGCCATAACCCTCAATTAAAATCACTTAAAGTACATTTATTTTATATTGTTGATTTGGGTGCCCAAGTTTGGAGATATTATGATGTTTTTATCAAAAACCTAAAAGTAGATTTCAAAAGCAATTAAAATGCAATTAAGAGGTCGACCTCCTTGAGGAGATTATAAAAAGGCATCAAGTGGAATTTATTTCATTATGTTATGAAAATTATAAACTTGTGTCTTTGGAGTTCGTGCTTGGAGAAGAAGCCAACTAGGATTTCTGCCATTTTCAGCATTGGAGAACGAAATCTCTTCAGTGTTTATGCAATTTTGAGGTTGTGAAACTATCAGCTGAATTATTGCCTGATTGTGGACTTCATTCAGGGGTTCACTTTGTGCTTATTGGAGAAGAATCATCTTAGGGTTTGAAGAATTTCAAGGTTTATCCATTGCAGACCTGAATAATCATTAAGGTTGCCATTATTAATAATTTATCCAGCATTTAAGAGGCTGTACCAGACCTTTATACAACAGCCGTACCATCTTGCTTGTTGGGCATGTTCATCCTTGAAGGAAGCTCTTCATTTTAGGGGTTTAAAGTTGCATCTATGGGGTCGGTTGAGACGTGGACACCCTTTCCTAACAGAGTTGAAGTGGAGAAATTCATTGCTTAGGCTGGGCGTTGCATTTTAAGAGTTTCTTTATTGTTGTTTTGCATTTCCAGAATTTACAGTCAAGAGTATTAAGCTTGCATCAGATGTATTTACATTTTGGGTATCTTTTCTTTGTAAAGCTTTCAGAAGTTATGCAAAATTAATAAAGCTTTAATTTCCAGCTTTCATATATGCTTTTTAGTTTTATATCTTTGCATGTTTTGCTTCAGAACTTGTTAATTTCTTGCATGCATATTTCTTGCCTGTCACAATTCTGAGAAAAATACATAAAAATTGCAAAATCATACAAAACAAACAAAATTACATCATTTTAAACCTCAGCTGCCAGTGGTTAGAACCAGTAGGGTTCTTACAGGGGTATCAGAGCAGTTATCCTGCCATCCTGTGCAGTGTTAGATTTCATGAGCAGAGATAATTTGTTTTATACTGGAGGAGGAAGAACGGGACATTGGGAACCACCCCCAATTCCTGAGGGTGATACAGTCTCAGGCATTTTGGGCATACACAGGTCTAGCTCAAGTGACAATGATAGCATAATAGGTTCAATGGGGAAACGAAAAATAGAGACACATCAAGATAACAGAGAAGTTTTTAGAGATAGGGAACGTGATAGACATCATAGTCCTGCTGAAGAGTTGAGGAGGTGACATGAGAATTTGATGGATATGGTTACAGATTTGGTTGGTGCTTTAAGGCAGAGTCCACTTCTACAGTCGGCAGGTCATGCAGATCAGCCTAGATTTGAGCAGACTCGAACGCCAATTCATAATGATCCATCATCTAGTGGGTCCGTTCTTAGACCTAGTCAGCCTACATTTATTCCTCGAGAAAATCATAATGATCCATAATGGTCCGTTTTGGGACCAGGTCATGCAGATCAGCCTAGAGTTGAGCAGACTCGAATGCCAATTCATAATGATCTATCATCTACTAGGTCTATTCTTAGACCCGGTTAGCCTACATTTATTCCTTGAGAAAATCCACCAGAGTAGCAGATTCCATAGGTAGAGGTGCAGTCACCACATGCCTTTTCAACTATTGATGTTACTAGGCTTTATGGGGAGTATATGTTTTTAGCTCCTAAGATTAGACAGGCATTGTCAGTGCAAGAGTTTTTGGATTTACAGAGGCCTAGAGGCAGAGGTAGACAGGAACAGAGAGCACCACAGGCACCACAGGTTAATAGGGATTTCCAGCATGCTGTCAACAAGGTTGTCTTGCCACATTTTGATGGTAGTGACGAGTGTTCAGCTAGATCGTGGGTGCAAAAGCTCAACAACTATTTGTCGCTGAGACCTATGCACGAGGACGAGGCAATTAAGTTTGCCACATTGCACTTGGATGGAGTGGCTCACGATTGGTGGCATCATGGGATGATCACCTTGCAGCATAATCTTATTACCACCTACCAGGAGTTCATAGATAGGTTGATCGAGCGCTTTGATAAGAAAGATCCAGAGCTGTACTTCAAAGAGCTGGCACAGCTTAAACAGGTGGGCAGCTTGGATACTTACATTAGCGAGCTTTAGAGGCTTGCTATGATGGTGCCTTGATTGTCAGAGAGGCGTTTGGTTATGTTCACTAAGGGTTAACAGGAGCCTTTGAGAGGTTGGCTTAAGCCTTTGACTTGCCTTTCCTGCATGGTGCTATTAAGAAGGCAAGGAGTATGAAGCTTGCTGCTCCGAAAAAACAATTTCTACCAAAAACAAACACCTTGACTGCTAAAGAGAGTCATCAACTAGTTGCAGAGACAAAGAAAAAGGCAGCAACAAAACTTGATGATGCAACGCGTGATGAATTGAGAAGGAAACAACTTTGTTATTGATGCAAGGAACCCTATAGCAAAGACATGATTATCCTTTGAGGCCAAAGGGAAAAGCTAACCGCACGATGTGTGTTTACTATGAGGATGTTGAGTTTGAAATTTCAGACCAGCAAGCTATTTCAGAGCATAGTGAGGCTGGAAACACCTCTACAGAGTTTGGGCCTAATGCCAATCTATCCCCGTTGACATTATCTGCTAGCACACAGGATTATTCATTCAGGTTCAAGGGATCAGTGGATGGACAGCGATGTACTGCCATGCTTGACACTGGAGCCACACATAACATTATTGATGAGGGTTTTATCAACAAGTGTAGACTCCAGACAGAGGACTTCGCTGGATTTAGAGTTAGGGTTGTGGATGGTTATACCCTCACTTGCACTAGATGGATTTGTAATCTCACCCTTATGTTGAATGATTATGAGTTACAGGCTGACTTTTATGTGGTCAACATGGGTGGGATAGATATAGTGTTGGGTATGAGATGGCTCTAGGACATTGGTGTGTTCACCCTCAACTTTCCTAAAATGGAGATGAGATTTGAGTTACATGGCAAGAGGTATGTGTTGAGGGGGATTACAGATGGGAGCTTGCACTCTATCTCTCTCGTTGGTGAGAAGAGCAAGAGGATTGGAGTGGAGTTAGCTCAGGAGGAGGAGATTGTGTAGAAGACTGGGCATAATGGTATTCAGTACTCTAGGGGTTCAGAGGTAGTTGATTGGGATCAACTTGGAGGTATGGTTCAGTTTGTGACCAACCCCTTGTTTGAGGCGGATGCCACATTGTCATATGACAATCCACTCTTTGAGATAGATGTTGATCATTCTCTTGACCCTAGTCCTGAGAGGAGCATTGACCGTAGTGTTTGGGATCCTTCCAGTGCATCGGGATTTCAGACATGGTTCGTAGAGGAGTTTTCTGAGGTGTACATGGTGAGGAGTGAATACAGTTTTACATTTGACCCTCATGTACATGATCTATTTCAGATGCATAGTTCAATGGTGCATGTGCTAGATAGTGTGTATGACAGCTTGCCTTACACAAAGATAGGAAGCAAATGTTGTCCGCTTTTTGAGTTGCTTCCTTTTGAGGCTCTTACTCCTGCGACAACTGATGGCGAGATTGATTTACTTCAACAGGTTCAAACAGTTGTTCTTGTGTTGGTGTTACAAGAGTTGATTGGTGACATCAGGGACATTACACAAATCTTCCCTTGGGATCCAGGTAGGGGGGGAGAGTTTTCTTTGCAGCTGAGATTGCTTGGGGACAAGCAATTTCAGGGAGGGCGGACTGTAATGTCCCTATTTTAGCCTGACCTTGTTTTTGAATGGTTTAGCCTATTCTTGGACCTCGTAGGCTAATACAAATGGTTAGAGGGTCCTTGGCAGTGATCAAAGTGTTTTCTCTTTCAAAGCTTAGTGCAGTTCAGGTTTGGCCTTTATTAGACTCAGTTCTTCATACTTACTATTTATAGTAAGTCACCATTTCAGGGGAGTAAGGGTTACTATATTTAGTAAAGCACCTGGATAGGTCTCAGATGCAGTGTTGACCTCTTAATCAGTTGGATGGGAAAAATATTAAATGTTTAATGAGTAATTATTATTAAAGGTACTTTAATGAGTAATTATTATTAAAGGTACTTTAATGATAATTAAATAATATAAAGTTAAATTATAAAGTCAAAAAGTGTACCTTATTTCCAATGAGACCATGACCCTCAATTAAAATCACTTAAAGTACATTTATTTTATATTATTGATTTGAGCGCCCAAGTTTGGAGATATTATAAAGTTTTTATCAAAAACCTAAAAGTGGATTTCAAAAGCAATTAAAATGCAATTAAGAGGTCGACCTCCTTGAGGAGATTATAAAAAGGATTCAAGTGGAATTTATTTCATTATGTTATGAAGATTATAAACTTGTGTCTTTGGAGTTCGTGCTTGCAGAAAAAGCCAGCTAGGGTTTCTGCCATTTTCAGCATTGGAGAACGAAAACTCTTCAATGTTTATGCAATTTTGAGGCTATGAAATTATTAGCTGAATTATTGCCTGATTGTGGACTTCGTTCAAGGGTTCAGTCTGTGCTTATTGGAGGAGAATCATCTGAGGGTTTGAAGAATTTCAAGGTTTATCCATTGCAGACCTCAATAATCATTAAGGCTGCCATTATTAATAATTTAGCCAGCATTTAAGTGGTTGTACCAAACCTTTATACAGCAGTTGTACCATCTTCCTTGCTGGGCGTGTTCATCCTTGAAGGAAGCGCTTCATTTTAGGGGTTTAAAGTTGCATCTATGGGGTCGGTTGAGACATGGCCACCCTTTCCTAACAGATTTGAAGTGGAGAAATTCATTGTTTAGGCTGGGCGTGGCATTTTATGAGTTTCTTTATTGCTGGTCTGCATTTCCAGAATTTGCAGTCAAGAGTATTAAGCTTGCATCAGATGTATTTACATTTCGGGTATCTTTTCTTTGTAAAGCTTTCAGAAGATATGCAAAATTAATAAAGCTTTAATTTCCAGCTTTCATATATGCTCTTTAGTTTTATATATTTGTGTGTTTTGCTTCAGAACTTATTATTTTCTTGCATGCATATTCTTGCCTGGCACAATTCTGAGAAAAATACATAAGTGTTTGGAAAAGGGGAAGAATTGTAAATTGGAGGCATATTCAACGGATGGGTCAAAATCAGAAAATTCAGACCAGCAAGCTAAAACAGAGGAGAGTGAAGAAGAGGATTCAAAAGAAGAGTCTGCGGAAGTGAAGGAAAGTAGTGGCACATTAGTCAAGCTCTCTAATCTTCAAAGAAGTGATTTATTCAAAATTAGAGGTTTGTTGAAAGGGCAGCAAATTGTTGCTCTTATTGATACAAGTGCTACGCATAATTTCATTGATGAAGACATTGTAGCACAATGAGGGCTCAAAACTAAGAAATTTGGAGGTTTCAGAGTCATGGCTACTAATGGTCACATAATGTCTTGTGTATGGAAGATTTGACAATTGAGAATCCTACTGAACCACTACAAAGTCAATGATGACTTTTATGCTGTAAATACAAGAGGTGCAAATCTTGTTTTGGGTATTCAGTGGCTTTGTTTCTTAGGGGAGATCACCTTGAACTTAAAATCTATGGAGCTGAAATTTTAGGATGGTGTTAGGAAAGTGGTGTTAAGAGGAATGTCCAAAGAGGGATCCAATATTGTTACATGCAAAATAATGCAAGGAGTATCCAATCATGATCAAGGAATAAAACCCAAGCAGGAAGGTGAAAACAGTTTCCAAACTTATGATAATCCCCTATTTGATATGAAAGTAGAGCTATCATTCCCTAATCCTTTATTTGAGATGCATGAAGACAAAGTGATAGAAGAACGTTTAATCTTATGTTGATTTTCTTCCTATGGTGGTTCATATTGGATTGGACCCTTATGGTTTGGGGGTTGGCCTTATGGATCACTGCAAGGAGAAGAGTGCTGATTTAGATGATGATGGAGTGGTGAGCCCTAGTGTGGAGACTTCAAATGTTATCAAACTTTCTATTGATTTGACCCACAAGCTAATGAACTGTGCGCAACCCCAACATGGTGGAGTCACTTTAGGGGATATTTTTTGGCCCAGGATTGTGGGCATAGATTGATGAGAATTAAAGATGATGGAAGAAGCATACCATGGAAGGTTCCAAATCAAAGGGGTGACAGGAAAGCTGTTGTTACTTTTCTTCACAATTGTCTTACGACCATTTGTGTTCATACAAATGGATTGGAGAGAGATTTTGAGCAAAATTTGGTATATTATTGAATTGTTGACTCTTGGGGAAACATTTCCAGCCAAGAGAACCATCAAAAATTTCATTTTGGCTGAAGTTTTTCTGTGTTGCAATAGTTGTTTTTCTTTTAAGGTGCTAATTTTTCAAAAATCAAGCTATGTGTTACCCATTTCAGACTTGGATAGCTGCAAGTTTACACATTTTCAGTCCATTCAACCCCTTCCTTATCAGGATTGATTTATGGCTTTAGATGAAAGGGATGACCAGTTTTGATGTTGAATGAGTGTTCAGGCACCAATTAGTTATTACATTAATTCATCGAGTTGCACTTATGTTTTGAACAGCAGATTATTTTCCAGTTATATCCATGATCTTGGAATGAAGGAAGTTCAAAATGAGAAAGTTAGCATTAACTTTCTTAAATTTACTTGTACAATGCCACAGGTTCACGATTGTGGAGAGCATTTCTCTGAGGAGTTGACCGCATTTTTGTAGTATTTGATTGCTCTTCTTACCAGTAGTTTTCAAGAGGTCTCTTGCACAACAGTACAATGCTTTGAATAGATGGAGCTACAAGTCTCCTAGGTTGACTTGGGACCCTGAGATCATACTTGGTTTCCATTTGGATCATCAGGACCAGTCTGATGATTTTGGGGTTGTGATGGCATTGGTTGAGGACAAGCAATGTTGGCGCTAACTTTCTTGGTTTGTGTCGGCATGTTCAAAGGAGTAAATTGATGTTACCAATGAGCTTTTGTGGAATTTTTTGGGTTTTTTCTAGGTCCTTTCCAACAAAATGGCTATTTCTAACAGTGGCTATTTTTAGTAAGTTCCAGTTGGGCTCCGATTTGGGTCAGATTGGTGATTTGATTCATTTACTATTTTTAGTAAGTTCTTTTTTAGTACCTAGTCTTGGCTCAATTCCTCCAAAAGCTCAGTGCAGTGCTTTCTATTTACAATAGTGGTGAGTCCTAAAGGTGATCAGATTAATATTTGATTTATTATCATTTAAGCTTTATAATGTTGCTTTATGACTTAAGTGAGGGGGGGCATGGGTTCATGAAGTGTACCCCTTGGCCTATTAAGGTGATGTTTTTAACAAGGGACAGTGTTCTTCCTTGTGTGGCACCTAGAAGGGAGGCTATCTATCATTTTTTAAGTCTATTGTTATGCCTTATAAGGTGGGACGCCTAGTTAGGACCTAAATGATAATTTTTTTATTTTTTATTTTTGAAGTGAAATTATTTTCTTCTAAATATTTTTCTTCTTTCTTTTCATCTTCGTCATCCTTTGCTTCCATTGCCCTGAAGAGTATTTCTTCTCTATAACTATTAGAAATTCTTCGTCACTTTCCTCTAATGAGCTATTATCTTCCTTGGAATAAAGACTCTTCTTGTACTTCCAGAAGTCCTTTCAATGTTGACCTTGTTTGTAGCCCTTCTTTTGTTGATATCTTCTTCCTTTCTTCATGTAGCGATCCTCTTCATCATCGATGCTTTCACTCTTACCCTGCAGACACTTAGAAGCAAAATGACCTATTCTACCACAATTAAAACATTTAAATGGTAACTTACCTTGGTACTTCCTGGATCATTTCTTTAGCTTTCTCATGAAGTGAGCTTCTTTATTTGTTTCATTGTTTGCGCTATCACTTGGTTCATACACTTTATTCTTTCCCTTCTTTGATGCTTTTAAGGCTACATCCCTTACAGATGGTTTTTCTTCATTCCTCATTTCATAGGCAGTAAGAATCCCATGCATCTCATCCTTTGTTAGTTTGTCTAGATATCTCATGTCTTCAATGGTCAAAACCTTGGAATCAAATCTTAGAGGTAAGGACCTTAGTAACTTTTCCACAATCATGGCTTCTTCAATTGGTTCACCAAGAACTTTTATTGTATTCACGATCTCATCAACATAAAGTAAATAAGAGGTGATGGTTTCTTCTTCTTTCATCTTAAGGCTTTCAAATTGTCTCCTACAAGTTTGAAGCTTTTCCTTTTTTAGTTTATCATCCCCTTCATAGATATTCTTCAGCTTATCCCACATGTCCTTAGCTGATTTGCAATGCATTACTTTTACAAACTCTAATTTGGATAATCCACACAAGATCACATTCATGGCTTTCTCATTCTTTTCACTTTCCCTCTTTCTAGTTTGATCCGTCAAGGGAGAGTCACATGGGCTATATAGCAATTTTCAACCATTTTCCAAATATCAAACCCTAGAGCATTCAAATAGGTTTTCATCCTTATCCTTCAAAAGGCATAATTTGTTCCATTGAACAATGGTGCCCTATTTGATGAGAATCCATATCCTTCTTGATCGGCCATATGTGCTCTTTGGATCTTCCTTCTAGCAGTTACACTATCTTCGAAGGAACCTGGCTCTAATACCAATTGATGAGCATAAACTTATACTGAGAGGGCGGGTGAATCAGTATAACAACAATCTTTAACTTTTTAAAACTTAATTAACCATAGCAATAGCACACATGCAAGATCTAGTAATTAAGAACGCGGGACGAACACACACTTTATGTGGAAAATCTTGCGGGAGAAAACCACGACAAAGTATTGCTTATATATAGATCTTCTTGTAGGCACCAACCTACTTCTTTTACAAATCTTCTTTCATAGACACCAATCCCCACAACTGAGCACCAACTCAACAAGAGACACCAATCTCTTCTAATGAGAGGCACCAACCTCTCGATCTCCTAGGTTAGGAGGCACCAACCTCCAAATGAACATGATGATAATTATTTGAAAACTTCTTCTTAGATCTTCCCTAATTCACCTTCATAAATCTGCTCACTACATCAAAATCTGCCTTTAGAATTTTCAAAGATCCTTCATAAATTCTGCCATAAAGCTCTTATGGAACTGCTCATATGTCTCTTATAATTCTACTCATATGTCTTCAAAATTCTGCACTTATATGCCTTTTAAATCTGCTCCTTATACGAATGGTATTTAATGAATTGTTTGCTTTCAAATGGACTCCACAATCTATTTAAATATCTTCAGCAAGGGGGGTGATTCATCAAACAACATGTCACTTCATAAAGAATGCAATCTCTTATTTTATATCCACTCCTTCACCTCTACTTTGGGTGCACTAATAGGGGTTGGCCCCTATATTTTATTATATTTTTTATTTTCAAATTTAAATCCCCAAAAATGGGGCACTCCACTAAGGGCGGTCGGCCTCTTCATAAAATAAACTTATTTGCAATTTATTTATTTATTAATGAGTGTGCCAATGAGTGCAAGGGTTGGCCCTAAGAACCAAAATACTTTTATTCTATTTTCTTCCAATTTGTCATCACCAAATACAAATCCTCTTGGCCTTCAAATATTAATGACAACAATTTCCATTGGCCTTCGAATACCTTTGACATCAATGACAACAATTTCCAACATAAGGCAGGTTGTTTAACAAAATGGCTTTGGTGTCTTCATCATCTACCATAGCATTAACTTCTGCTAACTGTCAAAAAATAGGTCTCAAATTGCTTATGTCGTTAGACATAGAGACTGTCAACCATCTTGAATATGAAAAGCTAAACCTTTAGATAAAAAATTGCATTAACTGCTTTTGCTTGGATGATTTTTCTAGATCTACATGATGCAACTTGGAATCAAAGAGAAAAAGACCAATATTGGCTTTGGCTCTATCATCTCTTCTATATCAATCCAATAAATTATTTGTGTCTATAGGTGATTTCTCATTCTCATTTACTATACCCCACAAATTCTTGTTCATTATTTGCATCTGGATTCTTACTTTCTTGTTGTGAAAGTTGGGGTCAAATTTTTTGTCTAATGTAATTTCATTTCTTGAAGAGACACCTAGAAATCATATAAACCCCAAAAAATAAATAGTGTCAAACACTTGTAAACATTTTTTAAAAAATACTAAATCTTCTAAAAAAAATTACCCGGCTCCATGCCCTATCCATGGTAAAAAAATGAAATCTTCATCATAGAATGATACTCAAAATCATGCGAATAATATTTTAAAAAATCACAACTGGATATTCACCTCAAATAAGTGCACCCTAACACATTCTAGAAACCACATGATTTTTTAGTACACCCATGCCCCAGCAACTAGTTTCTCGCGAAAATGGTTGGTTTTCATGTTTGCAACTGTGTAATAGCAACCCACAACCCTCTTCATTGAACAAACACAAGCACAATTTCTTTACTGCTGAAAATTGCATGATTTTCTGACTACTGAAAACCTTCCCACACAACTTGAAAAACATGATGCAATTGCTTGCAATCCAAGTTTCGTGTGTGAGAATAGTTGTGACTACTTAAACTTATGCTCTTATTTTTCATACAGCAGGCTTGGACTCAAGGATGTCTTAACTTTGGTACCACATTGAGAAAAGAGCTAATAACACAATATAACATTACTGGATATTGGGGTGTGAATTACAAAGAGGTTCATCTCCATACATAGAATTTGGAAGATGCAACTGACAATACATAAACATGACACTTGTCCAAGATAAACATTAATGCACTACTAAGTCACTATAGTGACTCGATTACAAAGGTAAGCCTTATATTCTGGCAAAATTGAAATGAAAAATATCATAAACTTTAGAAACC
>VDFB02001485.1:0-49067 GCA_007258455.2 Sequoia sempervirens | reverse complement strand
AAACTTTTGAGATGATCCAGAGCTCAAAATTAAACATATGTTTTTTCTAAGGTAACTCTAGCCTTTCTCGAGGATTCGTGGGTATGTGCAAGATCATCATGGGAAAAATAGGCCCTTAAGTGGTGAAAAATTTAGAAAAATCAGAGTTACACAACATGACGTAAAATTTTGAATAAGTTATCTATATTATTTCAAAAATATGTAAGAATAGAAACTGTAGAAAATTGAATGTAGTTTCTAAACTAATAGGTTTAATTTAAAAAAAAAACTATTTGGTGAAAAATTGAAATTTCAATACAATAGTACTTAAATTTCAAGGAAAAATAAGAAGTAGGTGTTTGTCTAACTACCCTAACCATAATAAAATGATAATGTTTTTTTATAATATTTTAGATATATAAGTAGAGGACTCATGTCCAGATGTGATGCATATTTTTTTATAATTTTTTATCAAGTAAATAATTAATTATGATTATTTTTTACAACTTTAAAAATATATTAAAAAATTTATGTCTGACCACCTTAACTAGGTCAAAACTTCATGAAATTCAATTTTCCTTTTTTTTAATCCTATAGTATGTGAAACATAGAATGTGATGCATTTTTCTGATGCAAAAAATTTGACACCATTTGAAAGCTAAGATGTTTTCCAATCAGCCTACCAATCGGGACTTTAGTCGTAATTCAAATAGAAAATAAATAATAATTATTTATTAAATTCAAAGTAAAGCATAATTTATATTGGTGGAAAGCTTAGAATCTCCTTTAAAAACCCTTTTCATTTGATCAATTTTGGGTATAAAAAAGATTGTCAACCACATACCTTACACATACCCATCATATTGCCACCTTTTGGCCCATCATGATCCTGTACATACCCTTGTACTAGATTTCACAAGCATTGCGACCCCATTTTCCATGATAATAAAAGAGAAAGAATATTTTCAAAAAACTCCCAAGGGCAGAGTGGTTATCAAGAAACTAGAGAAGAATGGGTTAAAAATGAAGAGCGTCCCATTACGCTCCCCTAAGCAAAACAAAGGAGAACCAATGTACAAGAAAATATCATAGAAAGAAGAATTGATAAGCTTTTAAGGAAACTAAAATCCACACTGGGTGTACCCGAAAATGTCACCTTCCAATGCCCAAATGCTGATAGAGTCACAAGGGTTTAATTTTGTTATCAAATACAAGGTTTTTCCCAAGACTTCATCATATTTTGATATGAGAAGGGGTAGTTTAACCAAATTGACCATTAAGAACCTAGTTGGGTCAATCCAATGTGTTGGGTTAGCCACTCAAAGAGATTGGCATAGTCATAGATGAGTTCCCCCATCAATCAATCAAATTACCCTCAAGTCGGCCCTGTAGTTTTTTAAGTATAAATTGGTGTACGAAAATTTGGAAAAAACCAAGAGGCCAAGAAGAGACAGAAAAAAATCCATGGAGCTACAATCCACCATCGTCAAACAATCAGATGATGTTCTGATGAAGAAAATTTTTACCTGAAAGAAGGTTCAGTGCTAGGGTACTACAAATTTGTTGCAAAGTCAGGACGACTGATTGATTCCAAAATGTTGTGGAAAGGACCTTTCAAGAACAACACATGCAAAATAAAGGTGGTGTATGGACTCAAGGAGAGCTTTTTAGATGTGTTGGTGAACAATATTTATTTGAGAATTTTCTATCAAAGAAAAATAGTTCTTTTAAAAAAAAAAATTAACAGTTATGTACCATATGTAAAAAATTTGTAATTATTTCAAAAATTTTTAGAATAAGGCCCAGAATAACATAAGAGAAATAACAGCTATACTATATTATGTTTATCGACAAAATTTACAATACAGTATATATCCCAAGGCTTGGAAATTCTACATAAAGCTCTCTCATGAAAAACCCAAAAGGGGAAGCAAGCAAAAGTTGTCAAAAGGGAGGCGACGATCTAATAGTTAGTAATTTCCGGCTCTAGTGGCAAGGAAAAAGGGACTCATACTCATTTTTCGGTTCTATCTTTCTTCTTCTTCTTCTTTCATTAGACAGGCTGCAAGCAAGGGAAAAAACACAACACATGTAGACCACACAGTTTAGACCCAGGGTCTACTTGCTATGAAGTTGCACGAGGTAACTAAAGTAATTTTTCCAGGGACATCCAGTAAGGAAGGGAAACCAGGGCAGATCCACCCTAAATTCTATGAGCCTACGGAGGTCCATGGAGCTTGGAATGTGGAAACCTGGAATGGCCACTTACACTATCTCGCTAAGCCCTTCCATCAAAGAGGTGTCGAACATCTTCTGACATAGCTTAATTATCATGGGATTGGCCACACACAGATCTAGCAGTGAGGCCATGGAGTGTGAGAGCATGTTACAATTACTCCATAGCTAGTTCTTGTCAGTAAGGTAGTATGCACCGATGACCCACTTAAATGCAGTCATGATTAGGGGTTCACAATTATTCACCAAGAACTTGATATGACTTCGAGTAATCTCTCCCATAAAGTAGTTATGTGGTCTTCGTGGAAGGAACCAAATGGGGCTACCTAGACTAACAGACATTGTGATAGTAGTGGATTATGGCAGAGAAAGAGTAGACGGAGGGCCAGCTATGTTAGATAACTATATGATCGAATGAAATTAGAAAAAGGTGGTGTAGCTATATATAGAAAAATCTAATGGGGAAACTTTTCCAATGGGATGTTTATTTTTGGCTAGACGACAATGAAATTTTTTGAGGCAGAACAAAGCAAGGTGAAAAATCATCTGGAGGATCTGATGGAATTCCTTGAGAAATAAATTTGGCTGTTAGGGAGTAAATTCCCTCATACGCTGATGGTTGATGTGTGTCCTTTGCCATCATCAGTGCCAACCTATTCGCTAATGAGAAAAGGAATGGATTAACAAGCTAAGGATTTGACAAATTAATGAAGATGTCTTTTCAGAAGTACCTAGTTTCATCTCAGCATGCTCCATCTAACAAAAAGCACGCTCTTCAATATAATGAATTAAAGGAAAGGAGAGGTGGAGGAAGGAATGTACTAATTCCATTTTCATGGATTTTTTGGTATTCACAAGGGATACAGATCTCCCATCCACATGTTTTATCTCGATGGTAGCATTTAATGAGCCATCAATAGTGGTAAACTCATAACTATATCCACAAGCACATAAATTAATTGTATTCAAAAGAAGGTTAGTTTTTGGCAAGGAAAAAAAATTGTTTTGACAAGAGAGTTTTTGTACCATTTTTGAGCAATCATGGCAGAAGTATCTATCTCTAGCAAGTGGGTTGAAGTACCAAACAAAAGACCCGGTTACACAAATATTTTTGGGCACTACTCATTCACTAATTTCCCAGCTCTAGAAGAATGACCATTTGAACGTTGTAGGAAGATTCAATCTGACAAACACATCTTAAAGGAGGAAGTTCAAGATATAACCGACAATGTTTACGACCCTCAGTTATCCACCAACCCTAAAAATCTTAGAGAAGGTGATTTTTAGAGAATTCTAGGGCACGATTCTATAGAGGTTTTTTGATTTCATCTTTGGAATAGTTGCCCACCATAGTTTGTGCTACCTATTGTTCATCCATGCCTGAAGCTTGTTGACGTGTGTGCAAAGAGGTTTAATAGAGATACAAAGGCCATTGAGGGCCATGGGGTCAATATCACCATTTTGGCCCAAGCTGTATGAGATATGATGTGTATCCCTATGGGCTAGGGTGTTGACCTTTTCAATAAAGAAAAAATGGATGTTCTGGGGGAAGATATGTCAAGGAAAACAAGTTTTTATCAAGATTAAATGAAGGAAAGGACACACAATTTGTATTCTCAATGTCAGCCTAGGTTTTTGGGCGTGATGATGATGAAGAGGTTAACCCTTTCTATTTTCCATAGGCCTTGTGCTCAAGAGAGAAAGGGTATAGAGATGCTATGATTTTTCTAAAGTAATGGTCACGAATATGAAGGTGCAATTGAGAAACTACAGTATGGAGTCCAAGTTCAAGTATTCTTCCATTCTAGTTCATTTATTATTGCATCAAAATTTTGAGTGGCTAGGGAGAAATGCACTAGTTTCTAGGATGGATGAGAGAGGCTATATCCAACCAATTTCTATGTGGACCCCCATGTTTTGAAGAACGAGAGATTACTATCAGTTTGCAAATAATTTTTTGAGACTATTGCTACAAGATTTGCTACCTTGACCCATCAACCATTTTTCTTAGGAGGCTATCAAATGGATAGAGCATCCACCTATCCCAATGGATTACTTCCTCGACAAAGATTTCACATTTGTCAAGTTTCATTGTTTCTCCAGGGAAGTCTTTTGACTCCCTAGATTTGTAACAGACCAAACTTTCGCACTAGAGGCTTGCTGACTATGGTGTGGGAAGGAATAAAACAAAGCTTTTCAATCTTTTCCTTATGATTGAAAAGATTCAAGTGGTACGAAGCAAGCAAAAGGTTGAGGATGAGAATCAGAATCATTTTGCAGCTTTAGGTTTGGTCCTCATTTGTCACAAATGGAATTATAACCCATATGGGAATTTTAGCTTAACACACAAGTTCCAGGAGTACTTCCAAAGGAGGAGAAATCCTTCTTGAGAAAGTGCAGAAATATACATTGACTTGGCCCATACACTAGAGGAACGACCAAAATGGTTAGGTTTTTAGGAGCCACTGACACAATATTAGAGAAATATCCCAATGGGAAAATCTCTCAGTGCGGAGCTGAGGCATGAGGGATGGTCAGAAAGAAAGAAGGTAGACTTATGGAGGTTCCAACAAGAGATGAGGAATACAGGTGCTTTGTTCAGTAGTTTCTAGCTTGATGAAGAGTTTGAGGATACATATTGTAAGGAAGCTAGTTCTGACAATAGCAATCCCAAGACAAGCCATGAAATTTAAGAGGAACAAGTTCCAGTCCTAATTCCTAGACCTTGGGAACCCAAAAACCAAAGAAATTTGGGTCCAGGGGGTCCACAGGCCTTTTTCGCATCCCAAGCTCAAAGCAAAGGAAAGGAGACTTGACAATCCCAAAAAATATCCTCAAGGACTGCTAACATCTAAATGTTAGAGAACTCTATCGAAAGGAGATCGAAACATACTAGCTTTAATACCACAAAGTGGAGGAAGATCCAAGACTTAAGTACCCCTGATATGTTGATCCATCAGGAGGAAGAAGTGGAGTTTGCCTTGCAAAATGTTTCATCGACTATGACTCAGGTAAGTTTTTCTCCCCCTCTTCTTCCTATTTTTGCATCTTTGGCTCAACCCTAGTCTTTTCCTATTGAAAATAACCCCTCATATTTGGTTCTTGAACTAGTAATAATGCATGCAACCCATTCCATTGAAAATCAACCCGCTGAAACATTCTCGAGCATCGAAGGAGAGTCATCTTCCCCGACTGTTGTTGTGCCATTAGTTGCTTTGTCTAAAGCCCCCATTGAAATCACCAAAACTATGGCTTTTCCCATTAATCTGATCATGTCTACCTCCGAGAAGGCACCTCTCCATCAACCCTTTTCTGCTTTTACCCCTATTGTTTCTTTCCTTGCTCGTTTTGGTATTCTGCCTTTTTATATGATCAAACTACCATTTGCGTGTCCTTACACTCATGTATTTGAAGTCTTCCCTATCGTCACCCTTTTTGGACTACCCCTTGGTGTTCCCATTGTAGTTCAAAGTTTTCATGTCCCTTAGACTCTTCAAGGTCATTCAATGCCACCAAATAGGCTCAAAAGACCAAGACATTGAAAATGTTATCAAAGAGTGTCGAAGCTTGTTTTAATGAAGAGTGGACTGCCCTGCTTATTACCACAATGAGGCCTTTGGTTTCCATACCCAAAGGGAATATGCAGATGGATTACAATGAAATCCATGCCATGGGCCTGGATCTGAGTGAAACTCGCCCATGCGATAAAATGGTCCTCGCCAAAGCCATGTAGAAGGTGGTGTATGTTGATTATGAATGGTTGGACATGCAATTAAGGAAGCGTGAGGTTGAGTTGGAAAATGTGAAAGGGATGGTGAGTAGCCTATAGAATGAGGTTTGAGCAAAAGATATTGAAATGACCTACATGGAACAAATTCAAGGCCAACAAGGAGAAATGTTCAAGTTGCTTGTAGATACCCAAAATGAATAGGTTCAACTTTGTGCTAAAAATTGAAAAATTAAAGAAAAGTTTGAGTGATGTTGGATCGTGAGATATTGATGATTTATGAAGAGTCCAGATTGAGGTGGAGTTAAGACAATAAGTCAGAAGACTAAGCTCGGAGTTGGAAAACACTCTTCGAGAGAAAGGTCAAATAGAAGAAAATACCAAAGAGAGGCTCATTGGAACAAGGAGTAAACTACTGCAAGAAGATCTAGATCCCTCTCCATAATAAGAAGGTTAGTGGCTATACATTGGGAGAAAATAAGTGTTGGAGTATGTATACTAGGACCCGCTTTATAGTTCTTGAGGGATGTATGGGAATTGAATGCCAAAGTAGGTCTGATGGTTGACCACTTCATAAAAACATGTTCACCCTGGGTGGAAGACTCCCAAAGTCTTATCTCCAACTTAAGGATCACCACCGATTAGGTTCTAAGAAGAGTAGGAATTCCCAATCAAAGGGTCATCTCCATCAAAGCCATTGAAATCATTAATTGCCACATGGTTGCAGTAAAATGCAAGGATCATCAGATGATATTGAATAAAAGAGTCACCAAGATAAAAAAAGATTTCACCATCTTGGTTGGTTTTGAGTTGCCTCCTCTTCTCTCCCTAGATGAAGATGCACTATCAATGGAGAAAATTAATGAGGCAATCTGACAAAAGATCCAAACCACTGCTGAACTTCCAAGCTCAAGTGTTGTACCCATGGTGGATGATTTTGAGCATGAAATCTATCCTCTTTCTCAACTCTTTATCACCTAGGTGCAATCTCTTCCAGATGGGGCATCATCTCTTTCAAGGAGATTTTTGATCTCAACCAAACATACTACTAGATCCAAACCCTTGTTCTACCAACTAATGTTGATTGGGAGGCTCAGTGCACCGCTTTCGTCAAACTCCAGGAATAGCTAGAGGCCTAGATTTGAATCTCCATAGAAGCAAAGACCCCTTTGAATCACTAGAACTATAAATATTTTCTTTCCCCAATCATTTTATTTTTGGTTTGCACAAACATTTCCATTGTTGGGTTCACCCATGCTTAACTAAAATTAGCAAAAAGATACACAATGTGCCATGTGGTAGTTGTGCAACTTTTACCTTTTGCCTCTTCCTTTCAGGAGGAGGTTCGGGACACTTGTTTGATTGTCATACGTCTCCCTAGGAACTATATTTGTGAGCTTGGGAGTTTCCCCCTATTGAAACATCATCTTCTTGTTGTGGGTTATCTACACCACCTATAAGGATATCTAAGTGAGGAGTTTGTTTGAGCTGGATTTCCTTTCTTTTCTTCTCTCAATTTTTGGGCCAGAAGTTTTTAGATGACACCTCGCAATAATGTGGTCAATCAATTTTGTTTGTCACCAGGTTGTTGTTCCTAGGATCTTATCACAATTGTGTTCCTATATTTGCTAAAATATCTAGAGAACATTAATGCAATAGCTAAAGAGTTAATGCAAAGATCTTTTGCAAGCTAACTAGGAGTTTGCTATCAACTGTCAACACCTAGTAGTAATTACTTCTGGATTGAGGTAGTTTTTTCCTTTCTTCAATGGCTATAAAGGGAAGGTGATTCCACTGAAAAGTAAATGATTTTTTAGAAAAGGATTTTTCCAAGAGGAAATTATTTTCTCTTTGAAAAGAGGAAGTTTTTTTCTTTTTATTTTTTCTTAAAGTCTTAAGAACTATATTTCAGAAGCAAGTTATAGAACTACTTTATTCTAGAAAATTATATCTATTAAGGTTTAAACTATTGTCGAATTGGCATCTGACCTTTGTTTCAAATTTTAGTTTTAATTAAAGCACGAACTATTAAGGGGAATTTATTGAGATTGTGCATGTATGGCCTTTTTCAAGCTTTCTTTATTTGTACTATCATTTTTGAATGAAACACTATGTCTTGCAAGCTATATTCTAGTAGTTTATATAGCAGATTTTTATGCTTTATGCTTGTGTTGTTGAATAGCATTTCTGTGAGAAGTCAAACTATGTTACTGGACTTTTCTGTTATCTTTGAAGTTGTTATTCTTTTGTGCTATGTTGTATTAGGAGACAGAGTTCTTATAATTTCTAAAATTTTATTCTTTTACTCTAAGTAATTTTTATGTTTGATCAGACCTCATTGAACACTACCTGTGGAAAGATTTGAAAGTTTGCACTATGCTTGAAGTTAGGATTTGTTGTTCGTTCTCTTTCCAACAATGAGGGGTTGTGGCATTCTTTGTCCTTTATATCAATCATAGGATTAATTTGAGTTTGAAATGTTGTAAAAGCTTTGGCGTATCACCTTTTATGTTTTATATTTACATTTTATTTCTCCCTTATCTCAAAACCCCAAAAGAAGAGTCGACTTCCTATAAAAAGCCCAAAGGTATTCAGTGAGTTGCAATTTGTCCCCCACTCGTTGAATTTCCCATAAGACTATTGGAGAGGTGCAAGCTTTGATAATCAACATATATGTATAGATATATGGATGCATATATATATATATATAGAAATATATGTACACTTTTTTGTATATATTAATATCTACTTGCTATATATTTTTGTCTCTAAGGTTAAACGTAAACAAATCCTATTTATGGCTCAAATGATAGAAGTCCTGTCGGACACTTTAAACAGATAACAAACACTCTGCATATTTATATATTTGCAATTTCTCCATCCATACAAAACCATAATGGCAGGAATCAATGGAATAGAACTTAGAGATTTTGGAGAAAAAGAGTTTTAACATAAACAATAAATAAACCATTTATACAAAACACCCAAGGAAAATGACCTACATATTGTGCAATGTCATAGTTCTAAAACCCAATGGCTATTTTAAAAACACAACTTAATCAAAGTATACTTTTGCAACCGCCAACATTTAATTTTGCATTTTCTTGCTTTGTCCCCCATTGTACAACAATGCCATAATTTGTAAACCCTTGTAGACACAAACAATTACCATCCACCTCCCTTCCATATATTACACAGAAGAACCATGCCACATTTTGTATGATTAAATATTGTAGACAAACTAAGACATTGCAAAATAGTTATTGCAAGGAAAATCCTATTAAGGACCCATTTGATGGAAATTTGATTGGAAACTTCAAACAAATAACAAACCCTCTATGTATCCATATGTATACAATTTACTCATATTTTAATCTACATTTGGGCAATAAAATTACCAACCCTATCCATATTTTTAAATGAAAGAACCTAGATTTACCTACAATTGCACCCACGATGACATGGATAACGCCAAAGCTGCATAGAGATAACTACAACCAATAAATTAGGAATGAAAAAAACACAACAGAAGCATACCTTAACCTTCACATGGGTTAACACTTGCCATCTAGTATATGTATACATGTATATATTTGTATACATGCATATATATATGTTCACATGTATATATATATATATATATATATATATATATATTGTACATCATTTTACATGAGTAGGTTTCATAGATGGTTTATTTATTGTCTTTCTTCTTGTCAATTTTTTTTATCTTTGGCGTTATACGCATTGTGGAGATTTGAATAATATTGGTGTTTTGTATGGATGGAGGAATTCATGTTAAATGTCCTTTCTTCCCTAAAAAAATATGCTTAAGTTTAGTATATATGTATAGATGTGTGTATATATAAATATACTATATGTCATTTTCTATGAGTAGTTTGTATAGATGGTTGATTTATTGTCTATGTCTTCTTGTCAAATGTTTGTATCTTTGGCATTATACCCATTGTGGAGATTTGAAAGATATTGTCATTATATATGGATGGAGGAATTGTAGTTAAATGTCCTTTCTTCTCTAATTAATTATGCTTAGGGTTAGTAATTAGTTCACCATTGGTTTATGGTTTTGGTTATTAGTGTCTATTGACAAATGAGGAACATTTAGGCAGATCCTTTGTTTAACAGGTAAGCTCTATGGTCTTAGTAAAATCCCTAGACAAGTTTTCTCTATTTGTCTAAAAACATGACTTTTAAAAGAGCTCTTAGATGGGAAATCCTATTCATGGTTGGCTTGATGAAAGTCATGTTGGAAACTTCAAATAAATAGCCTCTATAAAATGTTGTGAAAGCAACACCATAATGCCTGTTCCAAGCATGCAACTTAATCATAGTATACTTTTGACACTATGACATTTTCGTATGCTTCTTGAATGTCTCCCTAAGAGTTATTTTGCAAAAAGAAATTTGTGTTTAATATTCACTATGTATGAATATTTATATGTGTGTGTGTGTGTGTGTGTGTGTGTGTGTGTGTGTGTGTGTACATATATGTGTGTGTATATATATACATATGTGTATATATGTATATATATATATGTGTGTGTGTGTGTGTGTGTATGTATGTTTAACTAATGGTTCTTACACAATTTCCCTCTTTTTCTATAGTATTGAGTGGTGGATAATGTAGCATATCTCTAATATGTCTTAGATGCTCTTTCATTGTCCAAATATTTTTTATGAATATTTAAACCTTTAATAGGGTTGGTATTTGGAGGGATGTTTTGGCTCGGCTGATGAAAATCCTAATGGAAAATTCAAACAAATTACAAACACTCTGCATATATATATATATATATGCAATCACTCCTATGTTAATGCATCTAACGACAAAGATACATACAAAAAACTAAAACAATAAACGAGGCACACTAAAATTACTAGCCTTGACCATATGTTTTGGCGAGAGAAATAAGATTTAAGTATAGTTGCTCCTATGGGAAGTGGTATAAGGTCAAAGACACACCAAGATAACTACAAACAATAAACCAAGAACAAAAAAACTATCAACCTTGAGCAATTTTTTTTACAAAATGAAGAGGATTTGATTGTAATTTCTCCATCCATACAAAACCATATAGGCAGACATCCATGGAAAAAAACTTGTGGATCCCAGAGGAAACAATTTTTAGATAAACAATAAATTAACCATTTATACAAAACAACCTAATGCATATATATGTCATCAAGTTTTTAGTGGAAAGGTTAACCTTCATAATTATGTGGGTTTGTGGTGGGGCAGAAGGGTGTCCTTGATGCGGGGAGGGTGAATGTTAATTTTTTGTTCACGCAAGGGCCAATGCATCCTTCCATTGTGCCATGTCTATGGGCGAAGTAAATGCAATATTAAATGTTGGCGTGTCAACAAGTATATATACATTAATTTTATCTACAATATGTTTATCCTTTCATAGTTAGCCTTTGCATATATATGCTCACCAGGTTTTCTTAGTCGCAATGTGGACCTTGGGAAATACGTGGGTTGGTGTTGTACAAAAATGGTGTCTTTGATACAAGGAGGGTGAATGGTAAGTGTTTCTTAGCGCATGCAGTAACCCATCCTATTATTCCACAGTAGCAGTGGACAAAGTACATGCAATATTGAATGTTGGTGTGTGGGAATGTGTATATATATATATGCATACATATGTATATATCTATGTATGTATATATGTATATCTATATATATGTATATATATATGTATGTATATATGTATATCTATATATATGTATGTCTATATATCTATATGTATATATATGTATGTGCATATACATGTTTATATATATATGTGTTTGTGCGTGTGTATTTAACAACAGCCTGCTATCAAACCAACACCACAATGGCTCTCTTGACAATACAACTTCATTAAATTATACTTTTCCATAGGCAAGCATTCAATTTTGCATTTACTTTTCCCACCCCCTTCATGCAGCGATAGGATGTGCATAAAGGCATGTGTATATGTTTTAGTACTGGTTCTATAAAAATTTCCCTATTTCTCTATAATCCTTGATACCAGATAATGCAACTCCTATTATACAATTACTTTATTTGTTAGCATATTGAAAAGAAAACAGGTACCATATTACAATCAAAAGAATGGGAGGACAATGACCATACAAATGTATATATGCAAACACAAGAATGCATCACATTGTTGTTCAAAATCTACATGATTCTATGATTTGGTTATATTTAATGTTGGTTTCTGAACAAGTGACATCTTCCTATGGTTCACACGTGTCCTGCTAATTGTTATCCTCATAATGTCCATGTTTGTGTTTCATATGTGTTGCTAAATAATGTGGCTGAAATGTATAATTGATAAGGAAACTCTTACATAGATTGCTTGACTTCCATCTATATATTTTGTGATACTTTTCTTTTTCCATAACAAAATTTTCATTATCGCAATTTAACTTGAATGTACTCACACAACTTATGAGTACACATAAAAGGTCAAGCACATTAGCATATGTGAAATTGCATGTATAATGATAGATATATCTAAAGTAGCAATTATGCACAAAGTGTATATGTGTATGTATGTCTATATAATTGTATATATATGAATGATTAGAAAAGGAATAGGATGGTTTAAACATTAGAATATTTTAAAATATATACACAAAGATTTTATAGCTTTTTGTGTTAGCAAAATTTAGTCTTCATCATACTAATTGTACAAAATGTGTATAACACCAAAGATTCATAGAGTGTATATATGTGTCTACATATCTATATATATATATGTATATATATGTATGTATATATGTATGTATGTATATGTATGTATGTATGTTTGTATCTATATATATATATATATATATATATATATGTATGTATGTGGGTTGGTGGCAATGGAGAATGTTGTTGTCATAATGGTGTAGGTGAATGGTAAGTGTTCAATGTGTACCTTTGCAAATTTGTGGGTTGGCGGTAGTGGAGGTGGCCTGTAATGCCCCACCACGCAACCCTAGAGGAAGTTGCAATTAACTACTCAAATGTTTTTTTTTTTTGTTTAAGTATAATTAACATGAAAGATCACTATCCATTACCAAAAACCTCTAAGGTTACAAGACTGAGATTACTTAAAACCCAAACAAGAAACATGAATTGAAAACATCACATTTAATTACTGAACAAATTAGATACACATACATTCCATACATGATAAAATTACATCAGAGGCATAAGAGATACCACATGTTTCCAATAATATAATTTACAATATGATTACAACTCTCATTCCTCGAATGAGGTAACTCCAATAAGCATGATTACATATTACACAATTCCACCTCGATACAAATGAGGGGTAATAAAATTACAATAATAACTGAAATGAATAAAGAAAGAAAAGGAACTAGATCCCACGAGCTCTCCAACAGGAAATCTCATCCACACAAATAAGATGACCTGACGGATTAAGGTGCATGTTCCACCCAACCATGTGATACCCAAAGGCTCACCCCCCGTGCAAGGAGATAGTAACAAGGAATCCTATACAAGACCATTAACCCCTAGACACAGGCTAACTCACACTAACATAACCAATCACACGAACCATACAACCATAAGAATTACACAAGTACAACTCTAACATCACTAACATAAGTCACATTGCTTCTAGAAATAAACCAGATCAAGAATGATAAGAAGACCATACACATAAAACAAAATACCAATTGTTGTCATAGAAAGAGTGTCATCACACAACTCATCATGGGATCTCCTTTAGGAATCTTCATAGGCTCTAGCCCCCACTATGAGTTGTCCTGGTGGCCTCTACTGAATCGCAACACCCATACTCACTCATGTGGAATCAAATACCTCTTGTAAAGACAAGATCGATGACCTTTCCATTCCAGGCCTTCCCACTCATCCCAAGCCTATATGAGCACCTGCATCCATGAGTGAGGCTCAAATATCTTAATTAATGTGAAACACTATCTAAACTTCTAAGTACATTGATTTAGTTATCACTTGATTAAACCACCTCCAAAGGTTATCCAGTTTACCTCTTTGGGCTTTGGCCCCTAATAGAAGCCACTCTTCTACTTGACAACATACCAAAACAAAACCAATCACGAAGGGAATCCCAAACGCATACCAACAAGATAACACAACTCTAACTCTAGGAGGAACACATAATGAAAACTCACTCCAAACACTAGAGACAACAAAAGTCAAAACCCTCTCCAAACACTGGAGGCAACAAAGGTCAAAACCCTCTCCAAACACTGGAGCCAACAAAGTTCAAAACCCTCTCCAAACACTGGAGGCTACAAAATCAAATCCCTCTCCAAACAATGGAGGCAACAAAAATCAAAACCCTCTCCAAACACTGGAGGCAACAAAAGTCAAAACCCTCTCCAAACACTAGAGGCAACAAAACAAAAAAAAACACTCTTAATTCAAAGGAGGCACAAAACATCCCCGTTCATGAAAACTGAGTGAAAACCCATGGCAATACAACAATTGACTAACATAATACAACAACCCCAAAAGTTAAACCCCTTCTGGAAGACTTAACAACCCTTGTAATCAATTTCCCCCAAGCAAAAACCAAAGAAGTGCACATTCAAGAAGGCAATCAAATAGGAATTAAATCTATATTTGGATTTCCTAAACCCATTTCCTTCATTAACATTTAGTAATTTATTTCCTTAATAAAAACTAACTTAATAACGTCTCTTTCAAACAAAAGATGAAATTTAAACCATATGTTCAATTCCTTAATTACTTTATAAATAACAATAAAATAACACAGTTACTCCTATTAAGAACAAATCAATAATCATTTCTTCTTTTCAAATAATAATAATAATAATAATAATAATAATAATAATAATAATAATAATAATAATAATAATAATAACCATTTCTTCTTTTCAAAAAAAATAATTAATTCCTTTTTCCCAACATCACGAAAGAGGGAGATTACATAACGAAAGGGCAATTTGACGATTTAATCACCTACTTTAGGATTTCCTAATTCCAAGCCAAACAATGACATATTGCATGTAATCAATTTAACTAAATAACATTAATTGAAATTAGAAGCTTAAACTAATTGTTTTCTTCCAACTTCCTTGATTACAACTAATGAGCAAAATCACTTCTCTAGAAACATCATTCTCTTACAAAATCAATATTTGCATCATTAAATAAAATATCCCTCTTACTATCAATATATTTAAATATAAATATATATTAAACATATATATAATTATATACTCAATGTATATACAATTATATATATATGTTTAAATATATATATAATTTTTTTAAATACAATTCAAACTTCAACTCATTTAAATCAAACCCCATTTATTTAAAATATAGAATAATAAAATATTTATTTAAATTATTATATATTATATATATAATATATATTTATATATTATATAATATATAATATAAAATAAAAATAAATAAAATAAAATTTAAAATTTAAAAAACAAAAACAAAAACAAAATTACCTTTTTATGACCCGCATGACCCCATAAGGGAAGGAAAGATGCAACCACTGGCTGGACCCAACCTCCCCTATGGAGGCCAGTGCTGCCTATGGCAGTGCCCTCCCCCACGGGCTGTGGTAGCCAAGGCTGCGCCCACCCCCATATACCCAAAAACAATAAAATTTAATTTTAATTTTATTTCAATAAATTAAAAAAAAAACAAACCCTTGCTCCCCACATAAAACAGAAAATAGAAAAAAAAACAGAAAACAGAAAAAAAAACTCCAGCATAACCTCATCCTGTGGAAATATATATATATAACTTCATTGTTTTACAGTCAAATTGTGCAACTTTTCTACATAAATTTTGCAATAAAACTAATTTCTCAAAACAATTTTCTAGGTTTAAAATTCAAATTTGACATGAACTATTTCAAATCCAAATTAGGGGTTTTCAAATATCATTTTGTTTCCTTCCATTTTCTATTGTTGAAAATTGAAGATTTCTTGTTGCAAGTTTGATTCTCAACTAACATTCTAACTTTCTTCAAGATTTAAATAGGGTTTCAAAACAAATATTTACAAGCAAGTTTTAAATTGAAAAGAATAGATTTCCAAGCAATAAGCAAGAAGAACCTGTGATCTAAAGTTTGATGAGGAGTTTGAAGAAGATAGTTGAGCTTCCTTGCAAGAATATTTTCCAAAGCTTTTTCCAAATCCTCACCCAAAATCGAAAAATGCATATCCAAAACCAAGCAAACCCTATTTTCTCTTCATAGCAATTTTTTTCTCCAAACATGAATAATCCCCAAATCCTTTCATTTTTTCTCCCAAATTAAGTCAATGCCCTAAAAATATCCAAGATATTTTATTTTTCCAATTATAAATATATTTCAACAAGATAGATATTTTTATGCCTTTACAAAATATTTGCATTTTAACACTTTAAAACACAATTTAAATTTCAAATAGATTTAAATCATTTAATTTATTATAAAATTTCTATTTCAAAATGAATTTAAAGCTTTTAATAACTTCTTTTCAAGAAGCATTTAAACTTTTAAAATTTTCTTTCCAAAGAATTTAACACTTTTAAAATTCCAAAAAGAATAGCTTAATTCAATTCCACACTTAATTTAATTAATCAATAAAATAAATCTAATCCTAGATTAGATTATTTTATTAATTAAATTAAATTAATTAATAAATTCCATAATATTTCTAACATCATAACCAGATAAGTTTAATAAGCAACTTAAGCACATAAAGCCATTTATTTACCTTTTCCCACTTGAAATTAAATAAAATGACAGAGAGATGAACAACAAAGAAGCAACTTAACCTGACTAAAACCCGATGACACACTATGACTAGGGTGATGAATTGGCATGGGAAACCTAGCTACTATCTCCCAATCAAATACCGTTGGCCAATGGACATGCTCAACCCTATGAAACTAGGTGGAGTCGATGTCCTATACTTGTCAACCTATGAACAAAGAGTATATAAAACATGCATATATATAACATAGTAAAACACGCCGTGAAGAGGAAATCATAGAATTGTAGGGCACTCACAAGCGAGTGATGCGATCCCGTCCCCTTCACCAATACACTCATCATAGACTAACAGTTCCTTCATAAACAAATATCTCATGCAATAACATGTTACAATAACTAATCATTATTACACCAATTAAAACATGTCAAATAGAGCATCAAATAAGATACATCACATCACACAAATAGACTATCACTCTATAATAAGTGATCAAATTGCATACACATGACAAAGCATCTCAATAACCAAAAAGCACCTCAAGGAAAACAAGGACACACTATCCAGCTAGAAAGCAAAACAGAGGGGTATTACATGGCCTCCTTGAAAGGTGGAAGGTGAATGGTAAGTGCTTTCTCACCAAATGGTAAATGCATTCTATGGTTGTTGTATAATGGAGGCAGATGAAGTAGATGTGGGTAGATGAAGTAAATGTGATATTGAATGTAGTAGTTTGGGAAAGTATAAATTGACTAAGTTGCATTGTGCAAACAATAAATATATTTCCATATGTTTATATATATGTGTGTGTGTGTGTGTGTGTGCATGTTTTACATGGGTATATTTGCATACATGATTAATTTATTGTTCATTCCTTTTGGGCTCTACTTATTGTTCCTTTTGATAGCAAGTTGGGGGGTTTTAACATTGGTATGTTGCAAAACCTATGATAAAGTATATAGGCTTAATGCATTCTGTGGTTTTTTTACTATAGCAGTGGATGAAGTAAATGCGGTTTGTCGAAGTAAATCCAATATTGAATGTAGCAATGGTGGAAATTATACTTTGATTAAGTTGGATTATATGTATATATATATATATATATATTCACATGTTGTCATCCAATATATGTATATACATGTATATGTATTTCATTGAAAATGAAAACCAAACCATGTATATGGTAGAAAATATGCACAGAGTATATATGTCTCTAGATATGTATATATATGTATGTATGTATGTATGTATGTATGTATGTATGTATGTATGTATGTATGTATGCATGTATGTATATATGTATGTAAGCATATATATATATATATATATATATATATATACATACATAATATATATATATATATATATATATATATATATATATATATATATATATATATATATATATATATATATATATATATATATATATATATATATATTATTATATATGTATATATATATATGATATATATGTATACATACATACATACATATAAACATATCTAGAGACATATATATACTTTGTGCATCTTTGCTTCCACACACATGATATTGCATAGCACAACATTTTTTAAGAATCCAATCGGTGACCCAATGGAAGTGTATGGAAGGTTTTGACCATTCTACACCCATGGAGTAATGCGACCAAAGGAAAATATTTATCCACTGGCACTTATTGTGCACGTTGAAATGTGTGTTTGTGTCTTTGACATGCTCGTATTTACTGGCACATAATCCAAGCCACATTAGTGTTATTCTAATACCTCTTTTAGAATTTCTCTATTTCTCTATAATACTTAGTGTGAGGTGATGCACCTCTTATTTTTTGATAAAATTAAGAAGATTTAACTATAGTTTCCCCTATAGCGACAGGTATCAAACCAAAAATGCATACTGATAACTACAAACAATAAACAAGGGCCACAAAAATTACTCACTCCAACCATATTTTTTTCACATAAGGGAAAAGATTTAACTACAATTTCCCTAAACCCACAATAAATAGAGCTCCCAATGCCAAAGATATACATAGATAATAAAAATAGCAGACCAACAACGAGATAAACAAGATTTAACTACAAATGTATGTATGTATGCATAGGAAAATCCAATTCATGGATGGGTTGATGTATTGTATGTATGTATATATACATGTATGTATATATATACATGTGTATAGATATGTATATATGCATACATATATGTACGTATGTTTTAGTAATAGCTCTGTTACAATTCCCCTATTTATGTATAATATGGAATGGCAGATATGTAATAGGATGAAGTGGAGCATGATGATTTTAACAATGGTCTGCTACCAAACCAAGACCACACTCACTACTTGCACAATGCAACTTAATCAAAATATATGTATATTTACATCTGTGTCTATATGTATACATATATACATACACATGTATGTACATATATATGTGTGTGTGTGTGTGTGTGTGTGTGTGTATGTTGAATGATACTCTTTTCCAGTCATCTATTCAAAGCTTTCTATAACAAACTATAATTTTTTGTTGTTCTTTTTCTTTGTAAGGCTACAAAATGTATTGGTTAAGTTGTATTGTCCAAAGAGCCTTTATGTTGTTTCCTGCATATGAGGCTATTATAAGAATAGTCATCCTTGGGTCCATTCTATAATAGATTTGAGAGTTTTCAAACTATTGTGTTATGAAGTTTGTAAGTCCTTTTACATCGGTATTTTGTATAAATCTTTTTTGCACAATATTGAATACCAAACAATGCAGCTTAAATTTCCAATTAAGCCTGTGGTGCTATATGCATTTTGGACAAATCATTGCATCATATAATTGCTGCCATAACATAGACAAAATAGTTGTTGCCTTTGAGAATTGGGTTTGAATAATTGATTTGGAAAGTTGCAAGGATAGATGCATTTTTCAATGTTTATAGAGTTTGGTTACAATTTCCCTGGTTGTCTATATATAAACATGGTTTGGGTGTAGTGGAGTTGGTGGCCTTGATATGTGGAAGTTAAGTGCTAAGTGCTTTTTCACATGAGGGTGGAGCTTAGCAATTACATGGGTTAGGGGTGGTGGAGTTGGTATCCTCAAACAAGGTAAATATAATATTCAATGTTGCAATATGGGAAAGTATGTACATTGGTGAAGTTATGCATATATACACTTTGTGCATCTTTGTTGTTATACACATTTTGTACTATTAGCCCCTTCATATCCCTAACAAAAATAGATTGCATATGCATACATACATTTGCAAATACTTTTTCATATACAAATGTCTTTGGTGGATTTTAATGGAATATTTGTAAGATATTCACAATGGTAAAATGGATATTCTAATAATGCAACTCAGTCAATATATTTTCTTCCATATTTTCGAACACATATTCATTATGCCACAATGCGTATTCTAATAATGCAACTAAATCAAAATATTTTCTTCCATATTTTGGAGTATACTTTCCCACACTGCAATATTCAATATCACATTTGCTTCCTACTATCGTATTGCACCACAATTGGTGTATACATACATATTCAAATCTTTGTTTTACATTCAAAGATGTGCGTATACATAGACATATAGTTGGCATGTGAATTCAAACTTGGAATTGCATTCTCTAGCAGCAAATATTATAAAGAAATAGAGAAATTGTAAAATAGTTGTGGATTGATGGCCATCTATGATTTAGCTATGACTTTTAACTAGTATTTGTGGCAGCAAGCATGAGCTTGATGCATAGAGGCTTCATGAAACAATTGATGTCATTAAGGAGAAGGGTGTCAACACCATGGAATGTTTTGTGAAGCCTTTGTGCATCAAGCTCATCACATGCAATTCATAAACATGGAACTATTTTTGCCTAATGAGCATAGTCTTTTTTCATATACAAATCTATGTAATTTTCAACTTCCTTTTCCCTTATCAATTTAAACCTTCGTCAAATAAATTGTTCTTTATGGCATCATTTTCTCCAACTACCTATAAAAAGCTCTTCATTACCATAGTTTGGCTCTTTTGTTCTCCATATTATAGAGCTGATTTTACCACTGAGAAGAATAAACTAGACATTTTTTTAAAGAATGGAAGTCTGAAGAGAATTTCAAATCTGTAAAATAAGAAAACTATTACCAACACACTATTATTTGTATTTCAAACATGAATATATATGGTATGGATCTATTGAATTTTTTATGGACGTACCATGTTTTTTCTACTTGGGGATTTGGCTGCAACCCATGAGGCTTCACAATGTCAATATGGTAGGGAGGAGAATGAGCATCGATTTTGTGGCTTTTACTTTCAGCATCATCCATTGCTTGTTGAAAATACACAACATATTCTATTTTTCCAACTACATTTCTCCATGATAGTACATAAGCTTGTCATTGCATGTTTGCAATGGTGTAAAAAACTACATTCTATTTATATAGAAAGCAAGCCTATATGTCCTTTATTGCATTCCTTATTTCACAAGTACATGTAAAATTATTTTTAATAAATGATATAAGTACACATATTTTTAAAATGTATACCACTAATTCCAACTAAAGAAACTTATCAAGTTACTGATACAAGATTTCCACAACCTATTATGGTTTGGAATTCTCATTTTTCAAATTTTTATTGTGTTTTGGTTCTATGGGCAGACAATCTATGTTCTTCCTTGGGAATTTGGTGACATCCCATGAGGCTACATGGATCAATACTGCAAGGTGGAGAGCAGGCCTTCTTTCTTTCTTTCTTTTTAGACTACATCTACTTATAGTTACAAGGTATGCGTAGTTCCTATCTAGCACTTTTTTTTTGCAAATATGCATGTTATTTTTTCTATCTTTCCATATATATTTTTACACATTCAGTCAGAATCCATGTTTTTTATTTTAATATGGTGACATCTCTTATTTTACAACTATGTATGCAATCCTTTGTCATAAATCATAAAACTATACATATTTTTAAAAAAAATTATAGCAGTGATTTCAACTAAAGAAAATTCTCAGGTTAATGCTTTGAGCTTTTGACAATGCATAATGTTTAAGATTTGGTGGTGTCAAAGTATGCTCTGAGTTGGGGATTTCATGACAAGCAAGGTCACTGCATCACCCAGTATGGTGGGGTGGAAAGCATGTGTCCTTTTCTTTTGTTTATACTATAGCCAGTTGCACACACAAGGTATGCCTACATCTTATCTAACACTTCCCTTTCACAAATATGGACGTAATAGATTCCTATGTTCCCATCTGTACATTTTCACATTCATTAACATCCTATGCTTTTGATTTTGATATGATGCCCACATGTATGGATGGAGAAATTGCAAATATATAGATATGTAGAATGTTTTTTATTTGTTTGAAGTTTTTGATGGGATTTCCATCAACAAAGCCATGGACTTGTTTATGTTTAACCTCAAAGACAAAAAAATATAACACGAAGATATTAAGTATTATAGAGAAATAGGGAAATTGTAACACACCTCTTAGTGAAAAATGCATACATGTATTTATCCATATATACATATTTATACATATGTATATACCTATATGTGTGTGTGTGTGTCTATGTATATGTTGCATGATAATCTTTTCCTATCATCTATTCAAAGCTTCCTATAACAAATTGTTATTTGTCATTGTTATTTTTCTTTGTAAGGCAAGAAAATGTATTCGTTAAGTTGCATTATCAAAAGAGCCATTACGGTGTTTCATGCGTATGACATATGTATATACATGTGTAAATATGTATATATATAAATGTATGTATGTAGGTATATATATAAATGTATGTATGTATGTATTTGTATATATATATATTATATATATATGCATGTGTATAGATATGTATATATGCATAAATATATGAGCATGGAGAAATTTTAATATTGCACTTACTTCACCTACCGGCATCGTGCAACGAAAAGACTCATTCATCCTCATGGAAACAAACATTTTCCATTCCCCTTCCTTGTATCAAGGACACCATTCTCCATCATCACCAATCCATGTAATTACTAAGGTTTGCATCACCAAAAAAAAACCAGTAGATTAAGTTTGTGGCATCTTTTGCAACAAAACAAGTTGATGAAATAGAGAAATCAAGAAATTGTAGAAGAGGTATTAGAATAGCACTCAACAGCCAAAAATCAGTAACCATATCCATACTTTTTTTGACAAAATAAAGAAGATTTAACTATAGTCTCTCCACCACCAAAGACTGATAATCTCTTCCAAGTGTCAAAAATGGGTATAACGCAAAACACAGAAACATAAAATAAGAAGAAATTAACAATACATTAATCATCTATACAAAGCACCCATGTAAAAATCAGTATAACCCCACAAGCGTCATTGAAAATTTGAGCTACATCACCACAAATAGCATACACATAACTACAATTGCCCTATCTATCTATAGCATACAACCCTCAACCCTGCACACAGATAACTACAATGTCTCCTATGGTAATGGCTACAATGCCAAAGATACACACACATAACCAAAACAATAGTATTACATTCGTCTGCTACGAAACCAACACCATGATTTTTTTTTTGCACAATGCAACTTAATCAAAGTATACTTTCCTAGATTGCTACATTGAATATCACATTTACTTCATCTGCCTCCATCGTACACCAACCAACCCACATAATTAGCAATGACCATGTATAAACCCAAAGATGCACAACCATAACTATAAACATAAAACAAGGGAAAAAAAAAATTACTATCCCCAACCATATTTTTTTGAAAATAGGAAGAATATTTTATTGGAACTTCCCCAAAGTGACATTAAATAGAACTTCTAAACCCAATTTGTGGCAACAATCTGTGCACAAAAAGTAGCACCCCACACAATTCAAAATTCGGCCTACATCAACTTGCCCTAAATATTATAAACAAATAGAGAAATTGTAAAAGAGGTTTTAGAATAACAGTCAATAGCAAAAAAAATACTAACCCTAACCATATTTTTTTGACAAATGAAAGAGGCTTTATTAGTATTTTTCCATGCTGAGCTCCCCACAGGCTAGCCACATGCTCATCGCCAACGAATGCAAAATAGTGCTTGTCCCACAATAGGTGTGTTACAATGCCTTTATTTCTGTATAATATTTAGTTGTAGGGAATGTAACTTCAATTTGTGATTAAATCTGTGGCATTCTCATGTAGTTAGAATGTATACCCCAAAAATTGTAAGAAAATATTTTGATTCTATTGCATTGTCAAAATAGCCATTCTGGCATTATGAATATGTCCTCCAAAAGATGCAAGTGAATATATTGAGTAAGTTGCATTCTCTGAATCATACTCTCTTCTTAACAAATAGAAATTTCAAATAGATAGCATATCAAGTAGAGATATACAGTTGAACACATCAAACAATTATTACAATAATCAAGAAATTATTTCATTATATAATACACAAATACAAGAATTGTAGAAAATCAATTGCAATAACACTGAACAGTCACCAAAGTAATTTTATCTCTAATATGTTAATCGTTTCATACAACCCTACACCCTACACATAGATAAGTACAATTTCTCCTATGGTAATGGCTGCAATGGCAAACATACATGCAGATAAGGACAAGTAGAGAAATTCTAACAAACCTATTGCACCACAAGTCCTATTCACACTTGGGCTAATGAGAATCTTGTCAGAAACTTGAAACAAATAAATGGAACATATAGGAAGAGATATTAGAAAGAATAATACTAAACAACAAGCAAACTTTTTTTTGCATATATAGTTGTGTGTATATATCTGTATATATATATATATATATATATATATATATATATGTACACACACACACACACATATAATGTTGCAGGCTTAATCGAACATTCAAGCTACATTCACTCAGACTAAAGATTATAGACAAATAAACAAATTATTGTAGAGCTATTAGACAATTCTTATTCGTAGTTGGGCTCACAAAAATCCTGTTTAGAACTTCTAACAAATGAATTGAATAGATATGAAGAGATCCTACAAAGAATAACACTTTACACTCATGAAACTAACTTTGTATATATACAAGTCTCTATACATGTGTGTATATGTATGTATATATGTAACGTGTATATATATATAACATCTATATATGTATGTATATGCATACATGCATTCAATATTGAATTTACTTCATTCAACTTCATTTAATTCATCCACCTCCATTGCACAACATCCACATAATGCATTGACCATCAGCCAAGAAAGCACTTACCATTCACCTTTCAGCTTTCGAGGAGATCACCTCCACTACCACCAACCCTCATATTTGCAAAGGTGCACTTCAAACACTTACCATTCACCTCCCCCAAAATGATAACAACATTCTCCATCACCACCAACCCACGTAATTTCCAACACCCACATCACCACAAAAAAATGACACCCTCTCTACCAGTTGGTGGATCCCCCAGTACCGACAAACTTTGTCCGCAGCTAGGCTGGTGACAATCTCAGTAGATACTTCAAAAAAGTATACATGTGTGTGTGTGTGTATATATATGTATGTGTATACATGTATACAAATATATCTATATGTATATGTATATATATAAGCTTACATTCATATATATGTATGTTTCACATGGGTATTTTGCATAAATGATTAATTTATTGTTCATACTTTTGATTCTCTACTTACTCTTGCAAAATGGTCATATGGTAATGAGTGTAATGCCAATGCTACACACAGATAGCTACAAGCGATAAATGCAGGGCAAAATGTATGTAGGTGTATGTATATGTACATTTATCTGTATGTGTATATATATGTATATGTATATGTATATGCATCTATATTTATATTTATATGTATATGTATATTTATTTGAATATATATATGTATATGTATATGTATATATATATGTATGTGTATATCTATATGTAAAATGTTGATGTATACAATTATTTGTTCACCATTTTACTATTTTTTCCTCTCTCTCAATTGCTTCCAGTAATATACACTTTGCGTCGACATGTTACCTGTTGTTGCACAATGGTGGAAGATGAAGTAAATGAAATATTGAATGTTGGCATGTGAGAGTGTAGTTGATAAAGTTGTATTGTTAGAAAAACCATTTTGTTGTTGGTTTGATAACATGCTATTGTTAACTTTGTTGTGTTCCCTCTATTTTAAAGTAGCTTGGAGGGTTCTAAAATTGTTGAGCTGCGGAATTAGTAAGATGTTTTTCATGGGTAGTTTACATAAATGACTAATTTATTGTTTATCTCTTTCATTCTCTCTCATATTGATTAAATAGCATTGTTGAAAGAGAGATTTACAACAGATAAAAGAGCTAAACACAAACTCTATATTATACACCGCATTTTTTATTGTTTGCTTCAGTTAGACTACTTGTCATCTATCAAACAATTGAACGTGGCTTTCCCACCATCTATCACTTGTGATTTCTAAATTTTTTCCTAATAGTTGTTTTACAATTTCTCTATTTTTTGTTATCATGTGATATATGGTAAGAGTCTTTGATATTTTCCATGGACCTTACCTGCTTTTCTTACTTAGGAGGGTTGAATTTTTCCTTTGTCTAGACATTTTGAAAAACACAAATAAGTAGATATATATATCCATATGTACACATGTATATATTTATCTATATATATAGTAATATCTAAGTGATAACATATTCCATCCAAACAAATTAAGCACATTAAAGATTACAAAATTTTAAAGATTAAAAAACAATTCTTGTTAGAAGAACAATAGACTACTCTGTTAGATGTAGCTTCAAATAGATTAGTGGAAAAAAATATCATGAAATGTTATTGATAGTTAAATAGATGAGGGTAGAACAATATCATGAAACCTATTAATAGAAGACAACTGCTAGCCTCTTTTATTTTATATGTATATTATTTTGTTTAGATTCCCACAAAAATATAAATATGCATTCAAGAAAATCAGTGTATTCTACACTCTCTATTTTAAATTATTTCATGCTCCTATGACTCAGTTCAATGTAGCTCATCCTTGTTGGACAAAATCAACAATGTGTGTAAGTATGATTCTTTCTCATTGTCAGTAGACAAGTTTGGTTATCTAATTGCAGAAAGTATTCACTATTTTTTAGGCTCACATTGTATATACTATTTTTACCCATATACTCACTCTTTATCCTTCCTTTTTTATTTCCCTTGGTTTTGCACTAACATACCTTTGTTTTCTATTTGTAGGAACTACGTTTAAGCATGCAAAGGGAGTTGAAAACCAAGTTACATTTTTTTCTTTCAATTTCTCACACCAAAGAGAACAAAACAATATCATATATTATATATGGAAACAATAGAGTTTTCGCAAGATTCTTGTTGTACAATGTATATCGAAACTCTGCAACATCTCTCATGGATGCTTCATACTTCTCTTGCTCAGTGGTTTGGCTAGAATCCATGCAGCTCCATGATGCCAATATGGCAGGGTGGAAAATGAGCACAAGTTTTCTAGTTTCCCATTTCACACCATTCATTTGTTGTTACATACATATATGTATATGCACAAATTCTTGTATACACTCACTATTATGCCTTCATACTTTCTCATTCTCAATAGACAACCTTGGTTAACTAATCGCAGAAACTATTCACTATTTTTCAGGATCACATTGTATATATTAATTTTACCCATATACTTGTTCTTTATCCTTCCTTTTTTATTTCCCTTGGTTGTCCATTAACATACCTTTGTGTTCTATTTGCAGGAACTAGGTTTAAGCATGGAAAGATATTTGAAGACCAAGTTACATTTATGCTTTCAAGTTGCCACACCAAAGACAAGACACCAATATCAAATATTATATATGCAAACAATAGAGTTTCCCAACATTCCTACTGTACAATGTATGATGAAACTCCACATCTCTCTTGGACATTTCATACTTCTCTTGCTTAGGGGTTTGGCTAGAGTCCATGTGGCTCCATGATGCCAATATGGCAGGGTGGAATACAAGCATGGGTTTTTCGGTTTCCCATTTCACATCATTCAATTTTTTGTTACATACATATATGCATATGCACAAATTCTTGTATAGATTTACTATTGTGTTTTCCATATGTTCTCTAAAATATGTAAGTCATTTTACATGGGTGGTTTGCATGGATGGTTAATTTATTGTCTATGTCTTCTTGCCAATTTTTTGTATCTTTTGCATCATACCCATTATGGAGATTTGAAAGAGAGTATCATTCTATATTGATGGAGGAATTGTAGTTAAATTTTCTTTCTTTCATAAAAAAATATGGGGCTCTTGATATAGGTCATGCACCCTCATTATGCCATTATGGTAGGAAGACAAACAAGCATGGGTTTTGTAGTTCTACATTTAACGCCATACATTTGTTCTTACATATATATGTCTAGACAAATTATTGTATACATTTGGTGACATCTTTCTAATGCTCCCTGCAAATAATGTGTACCTTCTAATTCAATTAAAATACCTTGAAAAAATATTCATGTCGTTCGAATCCTTAAATTACATAGTTGATACTACATATAACATCTTCACTTTTTTCAAAACCCACTTTTGATGGCCATTATAACTAAACTAATGGAATCACTTTTCCAAAATACATAACTATACTAATTGAATCACTTTTTCAAAAGCATACTTGTTTAAAATTTGATCTTAGGAAGATAGCACCTAATGTACAATTTGGTAGCCACTTTGTAACTGGTAAATCTTATTTTGGAACACAAGAAACATTTTCCCATTTTAACGAATCAAACAATTGATTTACCTATACAAAAAAATCAAATATACACTCTATTAACACAAAATATATAGTACCTTAAATTTTGCACAAAAATAATTATTATTAATAAAACTAATACTTTACAAATTTCAATTGTATTCAATTGAGAAAATGTGATGTAGAAAGAAAAAATTTATTTAAAAATCATTTTCCTAATATTACTTAAGAAAATTAATACTTTACAAATTTCAATTGTATTCAATTGAGAAAATGTGCTTTATAAAGAAAAAAATTATTTAAAAATCATTTTCCTAATATTTCTTATTAAAATCATTGATAATTAATTAATTGGCATTGCAAGTAATGGATACATTGTAAAAACTCAAAATGACCTATGGTTCTATTTTACATTTTTGCAATCAACTTCCAACTAAAAATAACTGATATGGAAGTGCAAAAAACAATCTCTTGATATACGCAAATGCTTTTTAATCTTTGTTGCATTGCTTCTCACATAACAATAAATAAGTGCACTATAACATAGGGTTTACAATGGTGTATACTGCTTGGAAAACATGTAGAGATGTAAAACAATTTATACATAAGCCATATTCATATTATCCATCTAATCATGCCTTCCAAATATCTTTGTTTATTATAATGTACTCTATGGATTTTATTCTTGATTAACTCCTACGTCAAAATATTCACATTTAAGATGCTTGGATTTCATTCAAATTATTTTAATTATCTTGGACTGATTTGGATTTGATTTCATGTATCAAATGAATTTATTTTGTCTGATGTTCATTGGAATAACTTACATTTCAGCCCATTCCACTGAAATGAGTTTCAGTTACATTTCTGTAATTGAATGGATTTCATGCATTTTGGTTTTCCTTGAAAAGGGAATGGATCCATTTACTTAGAACTCTTTTTTCTCAGATGGGTTGTATTGCAATCAATGCCATACCTTTCAACTGAGTTTCATCTTGTATTCAATGCAGAAAATGTGATTTATTATGAAAAAATTTATTCAAAAATCATTCTCCTACTATTACTTCTTAAAATAATTGATAATTAATTAATTGACATTGGAAGTAATGGAAACACTATAAATAATGAATTTTACATTCCCGCAATCAACTTCCAAATACAAATTATTCATATTGAAATGCAAAAATCAATCTCCTAATATACACACATGCTTTTTAATCTTTGTTGCATTGTTCATCACTTAACAATAAAGAAGTGCACTATAAGATGGGGTTTACATAGCTTTGCTTTCCTTTCAAATTCACTTTGCTATGTGAAAAACAAGCTTTCTGCTTTCCCCCATTGAGCTACCTTTTGCGATGGGCCCCTATCGGCTGATCGTTGCATGTTGTGCATGTGACTGCTAGTAATATTATCATCAATTATGATTATAGAAGTTTCTCAAAAATATACGTGATCAAAATTTATCATTAAACTTGTTTCATAATTTTTTTGATTAAGAGCTAATAGTTTGTAAATTAATTTGTTTGAGTTGGTAGAAAATCTCAATGCTATTCTTAAACATTATCTACTAATTGAGAGGATAATGAAGCACTTTAGAAGATAATGTAGATTAAATTATTCAAATTATAGGCTTCTAAATGAACATAAGAGTTAGAAACAAAAGTAAACACCTAATTCTTGATAAATGCAAAAGGATGACATATATAACTTAATAAACATCTACATTATTCTTCAACTAAAGCCACTTTCTAACTAAAATGATGACCAAATAAAATAGGAAAGTTTCTAAATATAGTAAACATTTTTTTAGAAAACATGTAGCCCTAGAATTAGTGTTTCATAGTTTCATCTACATAACGAAACTGGCATTTGATTGGTTCAACAAGTAGACATTTTAATATATCATCAATTAAAAAAATTGTAATGTAATAGTTTTCAACCATGTAGAAGGTCATATGAATCAATTTCGATCTTCTATAATTTTGCATTCAGCATGACCCAATATTTATGACTAAATTTACACCTCCATATAATATTGAAATAATTTTAGGAAGGAGATATATTTTTTAAGGAAAAGAAATATATTTTTTTAATAGAGAATGAGTGCCAATCCATGAATTCTAAGGTGGAAAAGTTCATAATCTAATTTAAGAAACTATTTGAAATTATTATTCATACCAAATGATTCTTTCATGGCCAACCAAGGCCATTCCAAAGAGGAGAAGTCTCATATTAATAAATTATCTAACACATTTCTTAAACAAACTATAATATTTCCTTAGAAACATGATGGATAATTATTTTTCTTGATATTGGATATGCTTATTCCATTAGATAGATGAAGAGGTCAAGCTAAAATCATGTTCTAATGAAGATTCCTTCTAATTAAAAAAATTATATATGATTTACAATGCTTTCTAAATTGATCAAATAGAAAAGGAATATTTAATATAAAAATATGATGCAAGGAGAATCTTGCCCAAAAAACTAGCATTCATTGATTTATCTTTAATAACAATTATAATAGGTCCATGTCTAATTTTAAAAATCCATTGTTCATCACCTTTAACAACTCTAATGACCACTTTAAGAACTAAATATATTTCTTGAGTTTCAGACTCTATAACTCCAAGTGTAGTTTTGGATTTAGGTAAGAAGAAAATATAGCAAGACATGAATCTACTATACAACCAACAAAATCATCCTATTTTGTTTGGAGAAGCAACTAGAGGCTTGTGCAAAAAGATGGGGGACCAAAAAGGTGACACAACTACTTTTTGGTCCATACAAGATATAATGTGAGTGAATTATAATAAGCTCACAATTTGGATTGGAAGTGACCAAGCCTAGCCCAATCACTATCAAGCCATAACATGCTCACATTTTACATATGATAAAATAAAAAAATCTAAAGAGGCCAAGCTCATTTGAACCCAATCTCTTACATCTACAATAGAAAATTGCAAGAAACAAAAAATGCATGAAGTCAATCAAGTCACTATCAAAATGCCACCATGATGTCATCAAGGTCAAGAGATAAGCTTTCTTAG
This sequence comes from Sequoia sempervirens, assembly GCA_007258455.2. Taxonomy (NCBI): domain Eukaryota; kingdom Viridiplantae; phylum Streptophyta; class Pinopsida; order Cupressales; family Cupressaceae; genus Sequoia; species Sequoia sempervirens. The sequence continues at coordinate 17,587 of VDFB02001485.1, read as the reverse complement.
TTTTTAACTGTAAAATTTTAATAAAATAGAAATTTAGCAGTTATTTTGATTGAATATTTTTTACTTTTTTAGGAATTTAAAAACCTTCACTAATTGTGAAAACCTAGTTCACCAACTGAACACAAGGGAAATGGATGTCCACCTTTTAGGAGGTGGAACTTTGGGACCTATTTCATAGTTTAGTTCATTAGGAAACCTAGATCCCTCAACCAACTTACTCAATTGAGGGATGGCAAGGCTATTCCTATTGAAACTGGATGGGGGTTAACTATTAAATGAATCTTGAAAAGAGAAATGCAAACACTTATGAACAAAACCCTAGAAACTTGAAAGCATGAAATTAGATTGACCAATAGAATGGAATAGAAAAGTACTTAGAGGAGTGGAGAGGCTAAAAAAAGGTATGTAAACCTTGGAAACTGTTGTCTTAGATTGCATTGAGATTGATACACCATGTTGGGTGTATGAGTCCCATTCAAGGGTTTTCAAGGCACAATTAGAATTCTCTGAGAGTTCATTAGGATCTATTGAATGGTGATCATAAATTGTAACTAGACTAATATTCTAGGTTGGAAATATGAGTCCCACTCTAGGCATTTCTAAGTATCTTTCTGACTCTTTCAAACCTAGATCCAACATTGTTAAATGTTGTTAAAAGGCTATATCTAGGACTAAATTGCTAGCTTGGGTGAATGATTCCTATTTACATAAATCTGCAAAACACACATCACAAGAGAGAAAAAAATATTTTTTTAGTGGATGGGGGTCTGCCTCAGTTAGACCCCATTTGAGTAATTAAAATTTGAAATGAATTAAAATAACATGAAGGAATGATGAATGAACAAATTCATGTAAAAACTCACCAAACCTTGTTCAAACCTTGGATTGCGAATTTGAAAACTAGAGCATAAAGTGGCCTTAATGAGTGTAGATCTTGATCATGAAACTTTTATAGGATAATGACTTTGAATTCTTGAACTTGGTCACCAATGCTACATCATCACATTATCTCAACAACATGCATGATGCACTAAATATTTGACATGATTAAATGGATCTTGATTGTTGTAATAATCTTCTACAAATATATCCTTGAATGCCTTCTTGAATGCCCTTGAATACTCTACAATTCCCTTGTGAAATATTAGGATGCTTGACTCAAAATTCTTAGGAGAAATTATGTGAAATAACCTTGTATTTATACTTGTTCATGACTGATTTCCCAAAAATTTAACACTACAAGCTAACATCAGATCTAGGACAATAAAATCTTGTAAATAATTTTAGTTAAAATAGATCCTAGTTAAAGTAGGACTTGTATACTAACTTGGGTGTATGAGTCCCAATGGCTTAAACCTGGGACACAAACTCCAAGAGGTGTTAAGTTCAATGCAACATTTAAAATCAAGTCCCAATCTTACCTAGGTGGGAGCCATACACCCAAGGTGGTGTATGAGTCCCAGATTCCTAGATCTAGAACACATAACCAAAAACATTGAATTATGATTTTTCATTTATTGGCAGGATTATCCTTAGTAAAATTCATTAAATAAGGCTTGTGGATTCAAAAAGGGACCAATTAAGGAATAAATCTAAGCTAAATTTTAACACAGAGCGCCCAAACAAGTGTGAAAATGTAAAGGGATACATTTTTCTACACCACATTTAGCCCCCACTTTAGTGAGAGGAGGAACTTGCTTCAAACTCACACTAAAGTAGATAAATTTGCATCAAGAGGGGTCCAAGTGTACCAATATGGATGGTATAGGATGACAAAGATCAAGGAGGTGGCCAAGCCCCTAGCATCCAAGATCCTACGTAAAACCAACATAATCACAAAGGGACACACATAAGGTGTATGATATGCAACATCATGATACACAAACATACAATGTCTAAGGCATAAGGAAGAAAGAAAAGGAAATAGAGGGTGGATCAAGCCTCGATAGTCTATCCAACATGATGTGGATTAGGTATAAGATATTTTTCCAAAAAAAGATTACAAGTGGAACACAATGTCCATTATGCAAATAAAACACATGCTCACATGGGCTAGTGGAGTCTGGTCTCCACTAGGTGAGCCCCTAGTGAGACACATATGCACGCGGTCGGTATGCACCGACACAGACAAGTAAGTGGCTATGCGAAATTCATGCCTATGGTCGAATCCCATACATACTAACCATACCAAAGCTATACCTCCTTATAACTTTTATAAGGCACTACAAAATGAAACATTGAGGCTATAAATAATATACAAGTAAAAATTTGTTCAAAGGGACTTTGCTTAGTTCACGTAAGGTCTCTTCTTACAGAACATCAAGCCTAATGTCTCCAAGACAGGAAAAATTTGGAGAAACATCATGCTCTTGGAGGAAATAAAACCCAATGACACCACCAAGAAAAGGATGCATCACAAGAAGGAATAAAATCATAGAATGAAACATGAGAAATGTCAAAAGATAAATTCAATGTATGCCCCCACTTTAAAGCAATTTATAACACCACTTTTGTGAGAAATATACTTTAAAGTAACCAATGAAGAAGAAATGAGAGCTTATTTAGGAAGTTGTATGCCAAGTTATATTTTCTTGAATGAAACTACATAATGAATAAAGGGTTTTCCCCAAAATGTATTGCTAAACATAGAAAGAAAAAATTTGTCACATACGAGCCAAATTAGGGCATGCCATCCACATCCCAAGCTTTCTCTTATATATATATGGAAGCTAGTCAACTAGCCAAAAGATACAACAACAAGTTCCATAGGAGGAAAAGGCTACCTAACCCCTTGCCCCCATTTAGTGCAAGACAAGGATGAGTCGAGGTGATTCATGAAAAACTTGGAAATTAGTACCAATTAGAGGAACTAGGTGCTTCAACAAAAGGAAGAGCACCACAATCCTTAAGATGTAGAATTTTATCACTTAAAGCAATACATTTTTTGGTATAATGACCACGAATTCTGTGATATGCACAAGATAAAATTTTGTTGTACCGTTTCTTTTGTGTTCTTGGAGGGAGGGATTTCAAACAATCTTGAAGGAGTCTTGAAAAGATACTCTCTTGATCAATAGTAGAAGATGTTCCTTTATTTTGTGACAAAGATGTCTCTTGTTTAGTACAAGGTACCATACTTACACAAGACTCTTTAGATTGTGAGATTTTGTTCTCTCCTTGAAAGGAGGGTGTAAAATTTGATGAACTCCAATTATTACTAAGACATGTCCAAGGAGTTCCTTGTGTGATGACATTAATGTTAAGTGAAGAATTATTTGATTCTTTTGTTTTTATCAAAGGGAAATAACCAAGACCACTAGTTTATATTAATTCATTGTGCACTAATTTTAAATATGGCTTAGGGGACTCTTTTATAATAGCATTTTTATTGAGTGAAGGATTTTTTGTTTCTTTCAAGGGACAATAACCAAGACCATTAGTCATTACTTACATATTAGGCTCTATAAGGACACAAATACCTTGTTCACTAGCACCACATCCTTTTCCACTATACCCAAGTTATTTCATAAGTTCATAACCTCTTCCATAAAGCTTTTTCATTTCTTTCGGATTAGGTGGTTGCTCATAATCAATTTTATAAAATTTTGTTGTGTAATTTTTTTCTTCTTCTAAAGTGGTTGAGGTTGATGCATTTTTATTTTGTGTTGAAATTACTAATTTTTCTTGTCCATTTTTAGACTCTTTGCTTATGATCTTGTGTTCTCCCATGAATGTAGGTGTGAAATCTAAGGAACCCCAATCATCTTCCAATAACTTTGTAACTTCTTCAATATGATTTTATTTGTCTTTCTCTTGCATGGGTTCCACTTGTGTAGTTGGTGTTAGTGTTTTCAAAGGATTTTCCTTGCCTTTCTCAGTGTTCAAACAACTATTTGGTTTAGGGTTGGCTTTGATTGTATACAATTTGTTGTTGTAGACATACTTTATTATATGATGAATAGTAGAAGGCACCTCATTCATTGCATGAATCCATGGTCTACCAAAAAGATGATTATACGAAAGATCATGAGTAATAACATTTCTTGGTGTTTGTAATGTGCTATTTCCAACTATAATAGGCAAAGTGATCACACCAAGCAGTTTTTTTCCTACATTATCAAATCCTCGAATTGATAAGGAATCAAGTTCAATTCTTGCCTTATCTATGCTAATCTTATCCAAAAGGGTTACACTACACATATTAAGGGTTGAGAAATTGTCAACAAGGGCTCATTTTATCCCTTCCCTATTTAAAATAGATATTATCATGAAAGATTCATTTTGTTTTTGCACTTTTAGCAAAGGTAACTCATTTTGATGAAAGGTAATCTCTAAGTTGAGCAAAGTCATGCACTTTTGACTATTGCAATGTTTAGAATCCCTAAATGTAATTAAACAAATACAAATCTAATGTGAAGTTAATGCAATCTAGATCTAGGACTACAATGTTCTCCAAATCAGAAATTCAAGGTTCCCAAGGTCAGGCTCACCAAAATGAACATAAGGGAAATGTGTGTCGGCCTTTTAGGAGATGGAACTTTGGGACCTATTTCACACTTTAGTTCATTAGGAAACCTAGATCCCTTAACCAAGTGACTCAATAGAGGGATGGAAAGGGGATTCCTATTGAGTTTGGATGAGGGTTCACCACTAAATGAAGCTTCAAAGGATAAATGCAAACACTTATGCACGAAACCCTACAAAATTGAAAGCATGAAATCAGATTGAAAAAATAGAATGGAACAAAAAAGTACCTAGAGGAGTGGAGAGGCCAAAACAAGGTCTATAAACCTTGGAAACTGTTGTCTTAGATTGCATTGTGACTGGTACACCAAGTTGGGCATATGAGTCCCATTATGGGTGTTTTAGGGAAAAGTTTAAATTTATTTGAGAGTTGATCAGGATCTACTCTACACCGATCATAAACGATAACGAGACTAATACACCAAGTTGGGTGTATGAGTCCCACTCTAGGGTTTTCTAAGTATCTTTTTGAGGGTTTTGAAACTAGATCTGGCACTGTTAAATGCTATCGAAAGGCTATATTAGGGACTAAATCACCATGTTGGGTGAATTATTCTTGTTGACATAAATTTGCAAGACACACATCATAGGAGAGAGAAAAAAATGTTGTTTTGTTAGTGCATGGGGTTCTTCCTCAGTCAGACCCTGTTTGAGTAACTAAACTTTGAAATGAATTGAACTAACATGAAGGAATGATGAATGAACATATGCATATAACAACTCAACAAACCTAGTTGAAACCTTGGATTGTGAATCTAAAAACTAGCATGAAGTGGCCTCAATGAGTGTAGATCTTGATCATGAAACTTGAATAAGATAATGGCTCTGAATGCTTGAAATTGACCACCAATGAGCTACATCATCACATTAGCTCAACAAAATGCACGAGGCATTAAATATTTGACATGATGAAATGGATTTTGATTGTTGCAATAATCTTATACAAATCTATCCTTGAATGCCTTCTTGAATGCTGTTGAATACTCTATTATGCCCCTCACTTTAATTCATTATGAAACTAGATCCCTCAACCAAGTGACTTGATTCAGGAATGGATAGTGGGTTCCTAGTGTAATTGGATGGGGGTTCACCATCAAATAGTGCTTTAAAAGAATAAATTGAATGTATTATGAAAATTCACAATATCACCTAGGAATTTGAAAGCATGAAACGAGATTGATAAATTATAATCAAACAATAAAGTACATGGTATAATAATGGAGTCAAAACAAGGTCTACGACTCTAAAAATATGCTTTTTGAAGTATACGGGGACTAATATACTAGGTTCGGTGTATGAGTCATGCTACAAGGTTTTTGGGCAGAATCTAGAATCTTCTCATGACTGATCAAGATCTACAAAAGGATTGTAAAAAGGGGTATATTAGGACTAATACGCCAGGTTGTGCATATGAGTCCTATTATTAGGATTTGACTGATACTTTTGTAGCCTCTGGTGATATTCTATAGATTCCTTCTTGTCTAATCTTCATGTTTGAAAGTCTGAATTCTAGTCTATAGGTAAGTTTCTATGAAGATGACAACTTCTTGAAAACTTTGAAATTTTTTGAAGATTTTCCTTTGAAGGAACTTCAAGCTCCAATTCACCTAAATCTACATACACACATCAATAGATTTTTTTTTTGTTAGGGAATATAGGGGTTTTCCTTGGTCAAACTATCTTTCAGTAATTAAACCTTGAAATTAAATAAAAAGCACGAAGGAACGATGAATGAATAAATGAAATGTTGCAACTCACCAAACCCTTGAAATTAAGGTTACAAACTTGTGTGAAATGGCTAGCATGACTGTGGATCTTTACTCTTGATTGAATGCTTGCTTGAATCATGAAACCTACATCATAAATGTCAGCTCACAAACAAACATGATGTATGAAGACTTTGACATGATGATTGAGTCTTGAATGTAGCTCCAAATGCTTGATGATTTTCTCTTGAATGCTCTTGTAAACTCCTACATGAATACTTGAAGGATCTTAGTTTGTTTTCTTAGCTTATCTTAGGAGAAACTTAATGACATGACCTTGTATGTATACTTGTTTATGCTTAATTTCCAAAAATTACAACACTATGAGCCAACTTTTAGAAATTGAATCTAAGGATAATAAAATACCACCAAGAATTTGAATTAAAATAGATCCTAGGTTAAAGCGAGACTAATACGCTAGGTTGGGCATATGAGTCCTAGATTCTTAAACCTAAGACACATACTTCAAGAAGTTCTATGTTCAATGTGACATTTGAAATTAGGGCCTGAGTCCTAGAGAGGACCCATACGCCCAGATGGGTGTATGGGTCCCAGATCCCTAAATTTGGAACACATAGCCAAAAATATTAAATTATGGCTTTTTATTTATTACATGTTGAGATTATCCTTCAAAAAGTGCATTTAGCTAGGCCTATGGATGCTAAATAAGACTAATTAAGGAATAAATAAGCCAAATTTCAAAAGGGAGGACCTAAAAAGTGTGAAAATGTAAAGGGATACATTTTCTACACTACACCTGGTACAACCATCAACAACTCTTTATCCATTATGAAAAAACTAAAAAAATTAATCAATTTATTTAAAGAATATAGCTCTAGTTTGGAATAAAATCTCAAAAGGGAATATGCATCTAGGAAAGTCTTTTTTATTGTCATCAATCACTTGAAATGGTAGCTTTTTGATTCGGCTAACAAGGTCTGAACCTTTATCTTCATTGACCTCTTGAACATTCTATAAATATTTGATTTAATCACTGATGACACTTATCTTATGGTTCATTATTTCCCTTATATCAATGGACATATATATGTTGGGATTATCCCAATCTCCACTAGCACATCAAGCTTGATTTCTTTCATCTTTATCCAAGCCTTGAGATGTTTTTCACTTCTATTGACTTTGAGAAAGTGTGCCAATGGTTTCACTTAGTACTGATCTTACACTTTCCATATTGTATTTCTCTCCATTGAAGATCTTAGTAGTTGTGTTCCTTGTACCAATATTCTTTCAATCAATTCCTCAATTTCTCCTACCCATACACTTGTTTTTCCATCCTTATGAATAACTAGATCTTCTATGCTTACATCTACCAACTCAACAAACTCAAAAGAATGAGTAATATTTTGGACTACTAAGGTGAGTTACTCAACCTTGGCCTTATACTAATCCTTGATAGTCTTCTCTTGATTATACTTCTCAATGGGAGAAGCTAATTTTGATTGTGCATCCTCTTTTGCACTCTCATCAGTCCTCTTACCTAGCTCAACCCTTGTGATGGAATATTATGATATTTCAATATCTTTAACAACTTTATCCAGGGGAGGCTATGCAACTTTTGCATATTTGTAGCCGACCTTATCTACTTGCACCAATTGACCAAAGTTGAAGTCATTTGGAGAGATGGACTACTTTTCTCTTGTAGAGTCTCAAAGGAAAACCAAGGGGGAAAATGAGAAGAGCTTCCTTTAGGACCTGCAGTCATGGTCTGAGAAGATGGTTCTATATTGACAATGGTTGTAGTCATAAGAAGTGGAGTGTTATTTAAAATTGCTTATGGAACTTCCACACTTGGTATGTTTTGCACAACTTTACAAACTTATCAAAATTTGATTGAGAATTTACACCAAAAGAATGAGAAGATAGACTTGGTAAACTAGATGAGGAACCAAAAACACTTTCAAATTCACTCTTAGGACTATCAAAAATTGACCCCAAAGTTTGGGATGAATGAAAAAATTGGACTGAAATAGTAGGGCCAATAACAAAGATAGCAACAATGGTGGTAAAAATAACTCTAACAAAAGGTAAAGGTTGTTCAACTAAAATAGTAGGAGGAGTGGGAGTAGGCATGGTAGAAATGATAGGAGAAGAAGAAATTGGGAATTTTTCTAAAACATTCTCATTTGGAGACCCTTGTGCTTATTAACCTTGAGCTAATTCTTCACCCATGATAGTAGATGGTCTTTTTGTACTTTTTCTTTTACCCCCCTTTCACTATGAATTTGATCTAAGGTTTAGGGGTTTTTTTGGTACTTGGTGCATGACCTTTGTTCTTTCTTCTGATTTATGCTTTCTTCCTAGCATGCCCCTTAGGTTCTTCTTCTTTAGATCTACTATTAAAATTCTTCAATCTTATATTCCTTTCCTATAACCAAACATTGTTGTTGACAATGATTAGCTAGAATCTTTCTCTTACAGAAGTCACTTCCTTCTTTCACCACTGAATGGAAGGAAGAGGGGTTTCAACAAAATTATTTATCTCATATTCTAGATCTAGGATGTCAACTTCATCCTCCATATCCTATAGAATGTTGGCAAGATTTAGGTTCACAATTTGTTTCAAAGTAAGATGAAATAATCCAAATTTCTTAAGTCCTACTCAATCTTACAGTCTATCCATATGCCTTCCACTCTATGTACATGGATACATGGCTCTTTTTGATTCTATCTTTCATCCATTTATAGTCAAAATTAGATCTCCTTCTATATGTTTTCATTGTTACCCATTGTATCTCTGATTCCATGGCTTTAGCTTTCAAATATGTAGTTATGGAGTACCCACCTTTCATGAGAAGGAGTGCAAACCCTAGCTTATGTAATTCAGCTTGTCTACTATGCATTACCATGATCTATCTACACAACTCTATGAGAATTATTTTTATCACTTGGATACCTTGGAAGCATGTATAGAAGTATCCAATGAAGCACCCTACACAAATGTAAGTGGAGGTAGTAAATTGTAGGAATATGCAACCAAACCTATTAACCACTATCCATGCTTCATCTGAGACTCTCTTCTTTTCATTTTCTCTGTCAAACATGCAGAGGTATGGAGAAAATAAAGAATCATTGACCCTACTAAAGCGATGAATACTTTGTTTCAGGGTCAATTGTGAATAATATTGGTAGATTGGAACATGTCTCCTATCACCCTCTTAAGACAAACTTGGAAATTTCATCATTGTTGCAGCATCATAAACCAAGTATGAGGTCATATACAATATCAAAGAGGTGGGAACCTTTATGATTTGTTCATGAATTACATCATTGATTTATTGACCCCAAAATATCTATTGTTTCTTCTTCCTTATGACATGGATGTACAAGTACATCGACTCTTCAAAAATTTAAGAGGTAGGAAAAAATTTTACCCTACTAAGAAGGGTGATCTTGTCATTTACTTCCTCAATGTTCAAAGTCATTATGTAAAACTCATAGGCCATCTTGAAATGTTTGTATGTGGTTTCTTTAACCATATTGTGTCAATTTCCTTCTTACAATATTTTGGCTCCTTATCATAATGAGCTTAGGCATCCTCAATGGCAAGATCCACTTACACATCAATGCTAAAACATTGAAATATCTTGTCATAGAATTCTCCATCTAGTTTGATGATCACATTTCAATCGAGATCCTTGACACTTCTTGATTCTCTATTATAATGGGTCATCATGGTTAGAACAAACTCAGGGTTATGTGCCACTGCAAGAAATGTAACCACCATTTTAATATTTCTTTCTACCACACATACCATTCTTGAATCTAAAAGTTGTTTCTTTTTAATCTCCACAAATTTGGACATATCAACATGTCCTATATTTGTGTCCTTTATCTCATTAATGTTTGAATAAACAAAGGTTGTTGCAAAGACCCCTTGGTATTTATGCTTCATGGACTTTTTGCTTGGAGATGGATAATACAATTGTGGAGAAATTGTATGGAGAGTGAAATGCTTATACCCTTTCAAGAATTTAAGGATGAATTTCTAAAAGAACATACATGTGCAACTACAAAAAGAAGTTCATATTTTCTAATATTAGAGAAAAATAGAGATTTTATGCACTAGTAGGAAAAAATTGAGCTTCTATATGTGCTTTGGAGGTTTAGATGTAATCGTATAGAAAAATTGAGCTAATGCAAGTGGTTTGATGACTTTGAATGAAAAGGTGAAAAAAATTTGAGCTTTTGCATGGGGGAATTTTCCAACTACAAATGAGGGAAAAATATACACTGTTGCATATAACATTCACTTTGGGTGCAAAGGGGAATTTGTTTTGTGCTCCTACATGAGATAAAGAATTGTTTATGTAAGGAAAATATTTTTTCTCACCTCAACAAGGAATAGATTAAATCAAGTTTATAATACTTAGCAAAAAATTCCACCACTGTATATATAAAAAAACACAAAGGGTCAAGTTTTGCACGAGTAAAGATGTAAGTTAGGGTTTAAATCTTGAATTGCATGTGAGGACAACATAAAAATATGCATCAATGGGAAAAAATATCGATTTTACATGTGAAAATAAAATTCTTTCTTGACCATCCAAGTTAGGTTTTAAAATTGGACATGCATGTGAAGGTGGGTATTGCAAAGAAAATGTTAGTTGGGTTTTAAAACCCAAATCACATGTTTAGGTCATAATCAACACATGCATATGTGGTAAAATTATCTTCCATTACATATGTGTGGAAAAAATGATTCATGTGTCAGTTGGGGTTAAAACCCTAACCTACACATGAATGTTTTTAACAATGGGTATTGTGGAGTGGGTTATATAACTTGAGACAAAGATGTAAATAGATAATGTCATTTAGGGATTAAATCCCTTGTAACAATGCATCTGGTAGATTGAGGATAGGGTGTAGGTTGGGGTTTAAACATCGACTAACATCTTTTGAATATTACGGTGATGTGGCTAATGCAAAGGTTAATCACTACATGGAAGATCAACAAGATTTGAAATGCTAATTTGAAATATGAGCCTCAACACACATAAAGTGGGAGTCAATTTTAAAAACCCATGGTCCCCATTACCAATAAGATAGGATTGGAAATTACCATAAATAGGGCTTTAGATAAAATGGGATTCAACCCATCACCCGAATGGTAACATATAAAAATTAAAAACCCTAAAAAAAAGACAAAAAACTAAAAACAAAAAAAAAAATCCTAAACATATTAAGCACATAAAGCTAAACAAAAAAGGTGAAAATAATTGCATACCCATAAATACTAATGATGAAGGAAATCAGACTAAAATCTATGGAGAAATCCAAGCATGAGATGACCAAAAGGGAAAATGAGTTCGCAGGAAACTCAGATGACCAAGAAGAAGAAGAGATTAATAAAAAATATAAAATAAAAGTGATTAAAAACCAACTTAAGATCCATTTAATCACTATAATAAATGCAAATAATGTGGAATCAGGAATGTAATGGAACTAAAAGCAACACTACTACATCATCAAAAATATTTTACCAAAAGAATGCAAAAACTCTAAAATTCAACACTCATGGACCTATAGAAAAAATGACTAACTCAAAAAATTAAACCTTTTTTAAATTTTAACCTTTGTAATAATGGACCTCTTCATTTACACACTTAATGTGAGAATGATTAACCTTAAAATGGACCTGATTTTTCCTTTATCTAAGTGTTGTAATGTGTTTTACACATTCACATTAGATTTAGGGCCCTTTTAAGCTAAATTGACCTAATTTTGCCTTAATTTAATGTTTCAAAGTTTATTTATTTACACCTTCACATTAAGTTTTGGGAAATTTTGCATTTGTCACTTTCATATCATCATTAATGGGACCATAAGACCCTATATTATGCATCTTGAGTCTTATTTCAATCCAAATCTTGACAAGATCAATAAATATACTTAATTTTCTAGCTCCCCGACATTTCCTCTACCTAAAAATGCTTGGCGGTACCCATACATCACATTGGGAATATGAGTCCCATCTATATGGGACCTATATGCCACAAGTGGTGTATGAGTCCCATTTCGCCCCTTTTTTAGAGGTTTGAGTGGGAAATCAGGGTTTTAAGTTCAAATTTCATGAATGTCGGCCTATAGGATCAAATAAATAGTAAGTTGGATGGGTTTCCTATATAAAAAAGGTCTCAAATAATTATTCCATTAAGCCTTAATGATATCAACATAAGGCATCAAGAGTTAAGCATTCCAAGACTTCCTAAGAGTGTCAAGAGAGTTTACAAGAGCATTTCTAAGGCCTTCAAGGGTAGATTTCTTCATCATTTGTTGCAGCAATTCAATATCCATTATCATGTCAAAGTCATCAACCATCAAGCATGTTGTTGAGCGAATGTTTTGATGTAGCATTGAAGATCCATTCACAAGAATTATTTCACATCCAATTTGATATCAAGATCTACATTCTTCATGGCCACTTCATGTTAAATTGTAGATTTACTTTCCAAGACATCATTCAATTTATCATTGTCCATGTTTCATGGTTCATGTCTTTATTTCATTGTTTCATCATTTGGTTTAATTACCTAAATAGGGCTTGACCAAGGAAAACCCCTATTTCCTAACAATCAACAAGTTTTTCTCTCTCTCTTTCTCTACATGTGTGATTGCAGATCTAGGTGTCTTAGAGATTAAAGATCCTTTGAAGACTGAGTTGTGAGATTGAGGAAAGTTTTCAAGTTATCACCTTGTTTGTGAGATCACAAAAGGTCACCTATAGGTTACAAATTAGGGCTTCAAAACTAGAAACAAAGGTTGGAAGGAAGAGCGGAGATAGGAGAGCAAACTCGGGTATGTGCAGGATCATGATGGGCCAAAAAGTGGCGATATGATGGGTATGTATAGGGTATGTGGTTGATGAGTTTTTTTTACTTAAAATTGATGAATCAAAAAGGGTTTTTAGAGGAGATTCTCAAATTTCCACCAATATAAATTATGCTTTACTTTGAATTTAATAAACAATTATTATTCATTTTCTATTTGAATTATGACTAAAGTTCTGATTGATAGGCTGATTGAAAAAATTATAGATTTCAAATGGTATCACATTTTTGAATCTAAAACATTCCACATTCTACCATTTTCATACTATAGGATTAAAAAAAGAAAAATTGAATTTCATGAAGTTTTCACCAAGTTAAGGTGGTCGACATAGGAGTTTTATATTTTTAAAAGTTGTAATAAAAATTCATAATTAATTATTTACTTGGAAAAAATTACAAAAAAAATATGTGTCACATTGGTACATGAGTCCTCTACTTATATCTAAAATATTATGAAAAAATATTATCATTTTATTGTGCTTAGGGCTAGACGATTAACCTACTTCTTTATTTTTCCTTGAAATTTAAGTACTAATGCATTGAAATTTCAAATTTTCACAAAATAGATTTTTTTTAAAATAAACCTAGTAGTTTAGAAACTAAATTTAATTTTCTACAAATTCTATTCTTACATATTTTTGAAATAATATAGATAACTTACTCAAATTTTTATGTCAAGTTTCCTAACTCTGATTTTTCTAAATTTTTGGCCACTTAAGGGCCTATTTTTTCCATGATGATCCTACACATACCCATTCAATTCTTGACCCTTCAAAAAATTAGAGTGGGATTGATATGCCACTTGTGGCTTATGAGTCCCAATATAGCAATTTTCCAGATTTCAATGAATTTAGATCAACCACTGGGAGATTCTAGCTTGGGCACACAAAACCTAGTCTAGGACTAAATCACCCAAATTGGCATATGAGTCCCAGTGGGCATCAAAAAACAAGATTTTAGGGCTTTGAAGCTTTTTGTAACCTCATCCTTCTTCTAGGTACACCTCTGTACTTTTGAGCAATCTTTTGTTTTGCATTTTAGTTTCATTTTTAGGTCATCTATTCAAATTTTGCACATCATTAGGTTTGATCATTAGATCTTGCATATTACATATCTTTTCAAGCCCTAGCATGGTGGTGAACCCCCTTTTAGTCCTTAATCACACCCTAAGATACCTTAGTACAAGATCTCTTTCCCCCTCGCCATCTTTGCACTGAGATCTCTAAGGTTTGCTTGAATTAAACAATAGTGAAATAGGAACCCTATCCCTTGTGCTCCATCTCCTCAAAATGTTCAGGGCGCCCTATTTTCATTGTTACAACCTTTTACATTTTTTTTCCTTTTACAAATATACAAAAGGAGAAAAGAATTAAATGCTCAAAATGAATTCTCAAGGTCCTGGATCATGCATGAGGGAAAATAATAATTGCCACATTTTGTATGCTTAGAGGATGTAGGCTATGAAACAAATAAGTATTGTAGGGGTTATCCCACAAATTAAGCACAACCAAATTTGAGGATAACAAGATACTATGAAACCCATGAAAATATCATCTTTGATCAATATCATATCTATTATAATGACATCCGCAACATCCTAGACCGCTTGTTTGCGACCGAAAACCACACCCATCATAGAAAGTGAAGAATTCCCATAAAGTAAAATATTTATATTCACTACCAATGAACAAAATCTTTTGAATCCATATCAAAATAAAAAATAATTGAAAAAGAAATATGTATCAAAAAATCAAGAACAAAGATCAAAAGCTATATGGATTAGAAAGAAATTTGCATTTATGAATCCAATCAAAGTGAGTCAACAAAATCAATCTATACATCCAAAGTAACATATTACATAAAATGGGTGTGTATCACCTTCACAATTATAAAAAAAATTCATTATCCCAAAAATAATGTTGGTCCTAACAAAAGACTAATCCAAAATCCAAATCAAAATTTTCCACTCAATCCCAATGTCCCTCATTCCAATCCAAATATCAAATCCTTACATCTAAAATCTAGCAATCCTCACCTCTACCATGTAAATCAACATAGCTTCAATCTTAATCTAAACTAAATATTGGAATCCACCACATCCTTGTAGCTACACTCTACCTAAGGAGATATGTTGTACTCTATTCTAATGTTTATGATTAGACAAGTATAACTAAACTATTAAAGAGCATCATCAAAATTGTTCATTGTATACTAGTGCAAAAATCCTATCAAAGTAACTACATCATATAGGATATTATTTGAATGTCATGACTGAAGAATACATACCCACTACATCAGCTAACCAAGAATATCATAGCTAAAATCCAAAATTTTCAACAAATTCACAAAATTAGAAAATTTCCAAAATAAAAAATACTAAAGGAAAATAAGTATATCCAATGGTGAAAACCACTTCTTTAGGTCCTTTAGGCAAGTACCATGATGAAAACCCATCTATGGGCTTCATGTGTAAGTAAATTAGCTATGTGAATGTTAAAATTGGGGGTAAGTTGTCTCATCGATTCCACCAAACCTATCCATCATATCATATATTTTCATAATACCCATCCACCATGTTCATTTAGTCATGTTTCATGCATATTTCCTACTCACCATGGTCTTAACAATGATTAGCAGTACACAATCCATATTTTAGAAAATTCTTGACATATAATTTTTTGGCCACACACCATATATCATAACTTCCTTACCTACATAGTACTACCTAGCCCATTTAATGGATCAAAGAAAAATATTATGTGATGCTTTCCTTGAATATCTCTCCCTAAGTAATTCCATTGATTCATATGTTTATTAATGAATCCATCCAACCCATCAACAATTCCATCCAAACCACCCTATCTTTGTCTCCATGTTTGGTTTATCCCTTTCTATTAGTTCTACCATCAAGATGAAAAATAAATGAAAATAGTTACCCAAACATATTCTCAATCCATAAGAATGATCCATAAAAAACATTAACGATGTTGAAGCCCTTAAATCTGAAAATACCCCATCCAAAACCTTCCATCCATACACAAACACCCATAACATTTTTAAATGTTACCTTTCAGTAAGTTGTGTTTAATATCCAATCAATCATAATCATGATATGTCTATCCAAATCCTTGTATTTTTTTCAGCATGCATCCTTTCCACATCAATAATTTGATCATCACCAATTAATCAATCAATATAGTTTTAGCTTGAATAAGGGAAAATTTAATCCAATCCTCAGCATTAATCTTTGGATCTATTAGTTGATTCAACCACTTCCATCCATCTCCCATTCCCTTGGCTTCAACATGTCATTGAATATAAATTTGTGTATTTTGCATGTTTTTTATTACTTTCTTTTTATGGGTTTGTTTTTTCCCTATAGTCTTAGTGTGTATTCCATCAAATTGTTATGATCACCTTTATTCTACATAAGATTATGTGCTAACAACAATGTGTCTACTAGATCACTAATATATTTAAAAAATTTGTGTGTAAGTTCATGAGCAAATGGTGTATCATCATCGTGATCATTTATATCATGGTGTATATAATGTTTTATATATTTTTCACCTTAAATGTGAAGTTAGTATGACAACATATATTCCTCATCCATTACATCCTTTACCTCATAATTTATTCATATTCCATTACGAATTTTGGTGTGTGATGACATTCTAATATTATTTCTTTAAATATAATATATTGTTTTTTTCATAAATAAATAATATATAAAAACCAAATTCATTAAAAAATCACATATTTCTAAATTAAAATAAAATATATATTTTTACTTTTTTATAAAAATGACAACCATTTTCATTATATAATTAAATTGGAGAAGCATTCTGCAATGACAACAAGGAGTGGAGTGTAATGGTGTGAGTTTGTTAACAAAAGTTCTTAGCTTTCACTTTAAATTTGACTATCATCTATGTGTAAAAATATTAATACTAAATAATAACATAATGAGACACAAAACTTATGTATCCATTTATGTAATAAATAAAATAGTTTCAAAGTAAAATGAAAAAAGTGCTCGTACTAGCACTTGCCTTCATAGTATTGTAATAAATGTATATCTTGTGAGGCGGTAAAGAATGTATCATTTAGTAGATAGACAATTTCACATGGCATAGCGATTTAGAGGTAGGTTAATGACAGTTTGAGACCAACAAACATTGCAAACTTAATCTATTTGAGAGAGTGAATATTATATTAATTTTATAATTGTATATTTTAGATTTATAAAAGAATATTATATAAAATTATTATTAGACATTTAGTTATGAATATTTGTTAAAATAATTTTATTTTAATATGAAAAAATTAACTTTAGGCATTAAATTTGATTAAGCTAAATTAATAAATAAATTATTATAAATATTACTTATTTTTAGTAAATAAAAGTAATAGAAAATAAACAACTTATAATAACTAATGCCTATATTC